>JAQPPZ010005713.1:0-56483 GCA_028583015.1 Wollemia nobilis
TAGACCAGGTGGCACATACAAATCCCACTTGCCCTTTGGGCCTATCGCACTATCATTCGGACGCCCACTGGGGCAACTCCGTTTTCACTAGTGTATGGCTCAGAGGCAGTAATGCCTCTCGAGTTGGAAATTCCTTCCCTCCGCATATCAATGCAAGAATTCATCGATGATGACACTGCGCGGCAGGCCCGGTTAGACCAACTTACGTTGCTTGATGAAAGACGCGTTAATGCTCTCGAGCACTTACGTATCTATCAAGAGCAGCTTAAGAGAGCTTACAACATGAAAGTTCACCTAAGAGAATTTTGGGTTGGTGATCTGGTTCTGAAGGAAAACCAACAAAACTCTAATTTGCCGTCCCATATGAGGGACAAATTTGCAGCAAATTGGTTAGGTCCGTATGTCATTGATAGCAAAATAGGACCAGGAACGTACCTACTAGCTTCTCTTGACGGTATCAAGGAAACGAAACCCTTGAATATCAGTCATTTACGACCATTTCATATCTAAGACAGCCATGTACCAAAAAAAAAAAAAAAAAAAAAAAAAAAATTTCAACAAAAACAAATAAACAAAAAGCTCCAAGGATTATCGCAATCTCTTGGTCAACCCAAAAAGCTCCAAGGATTATCGCAATCTCTTGGTCAACCCAAAAAGCTCCAAGGATTATCGCAATCTCTTGGTCAACCCAAAAACCTCCAAGGATTATCGCAATCTCTTGGTCAACCCAAAAACCTCCAAGGATTATCACAATCTCTTGGTCAACCCAAAAAGCTCCAAGGATTATCGCAATCTCTTGGTCAACCCAAAAAGCTCCAAGGATTATCGCAATCTCTTGGTCAACCCAAAAACCTCCAAGGATTATCACAATCTCTTGGTCAACACAAAAAGCTCCAAGGATTATCGCAATCTCTTGGTCAATACAAAAAGCTCCAAGGATTATCGCAATCTCTTGATCAACCCAAAAGCTCCAAGAATTATCACAATCTCTTGGTCAAACAATCAAGAAATTCAACAAAAACAAAAAAAAAAAAAAAAAAAAACAAAACAAAAATCATCAAAAACAACAAAGATTAGCATCTCAATTCTAGGAATACTCAAATTCATCAAAAAAAAAAAAAAAAATTTCAAATTCTCGCACCTCATCTTCACCTTCACCGAAAACAATCCATCAAAATTACAAAAATACATAGTTGCATTAAGCATTGCATCCACACATTGCATATTTGTGGTCATATAGGTCAAAGGCACCATAGGCTGTAATAGCTCTGATAGTCCATCTTGTTCCGCATTGTCTCATGTTACAAAAACAACAAAAACACCAAGCATAACCTTTACCACACTACAGTCAGTGGTTTGGGAATGTACCAAGAGTTTCGATGATTCAGTCATCATTTTCCTCTTTAGCCATGTAGTGTATCAAGTCGAACAGATTTTACGAAGGTAGAGTCATACTTGAAATACGCCTTGTTACGTAACATCCCAACACAAATCAAAACACTAAAATTCCCAAAATTGTGTGAACGAAATACAAAACCTACAAAATAATCTAGGTCACCACGAGCGAAACGGTTATCTTGCTCATCCCCCTGTGCGAATGACCCCTAGAATGCTGAGAGTTGGCAAAAGGACAAGCTTCCTCCCTACCCAATTCCCTAAGAATCCCTAAAGTTCTCAATAGTTGCAAAACACAAAAAATTTGCAAAATGTCAAAACTCAAAAATTTGACAAACTACAGTGCAAACATCAAAAGGCACAAACAACTGTGATTTTCATCACTCAATATCCCCAATCCCTTGCTCAAAAAAAAAAAAAAAAAAAAAAACAAATCATAAATAAATAGTGATCTCATCACTGCAATGAGAAAGTATCCCAATACAATTGAAAAAAAGAAGGGAGTTGACCTTGAATCCCTGGAACTCTCAGCATTCTGTAGGTCATAAGGCAATCTTTTGTACCAATTTGGTTGATAGCCTATCGGTAACAGAAGTAAACCTCCCGCATGACGATATATCTGTCACATTAACTTGCATACATATCAATGTTTGCATGTGGATGAGCTAGCTTATGGCATCTGTAGACAACAACGCAGATTAATCTTAGTACATACAACAAAGGAATTCGTGGAGCTAATTAGGTGATCCTCAGTACAGGTTCGGTTGAAAGCCCATCTGGCACTGGCGGTATCCTAACAAATACCACTAAATGAACTCAATTGCACACATAGGGATGTGAAAAATAATTGGGTCAAAAACAAGACCGATTCATACCTTGGTCAAAAAGTCTTGTAAGACAAAGTACATTCATGGCTAGTTAGTTAAAACCGTCTGAGTCTCAGAAAACCTTAGCTACATTTCTAAACCAACTGCGCCGCTTTTCATCCTTACAATACCATCAAAAAATACAAAAAAAAGAAAAACCATGTATACATGTAAAGTCATGCATCACAGCAATCACCTAAAAACAAAATAACAGAGTTCTAAATAGTCTATGGTGCCATAGCCAAACATCACAAATCCAACTCATCCATTTCATATCTGCATATCACATATAAAAAAAAAAAAAAAAACATGTGCATTCATCATAGCATATGCATCCATCAAAATAAATCAACATGCATACATCCATATTCATCAACCATCATGCACAAGATCAAAGAAAATCAAAACAACAAAAACAACAAAAAAATGCAACAAAAAAAAAAACAAAAAGCAATAAACATTGCCAGACACAAGTGCTCTTGCACTTAACCTCTTGGCATATCAAAACTGATGTTGGGGTTTACATTGTCGCTATGCTACTCCCTAAGAAGGCTAACATAGCCGGACCGCTCCACGGGAAGATGGATTTTTGACAATTTCATCCCCAAACGACGTCACAAAAGGATCAAAGCCCACTCAAAAACAACAAGAAAATCAAAACACAAAACAGACAATAAAACTGCCTGACAGGATTGCAAATGCAACTGACAACATGGGCATACAAATTTGACATCGGGGTCACAAATTATTATTATCCTACTCCCTAAGAAGGCTACCATAGCCGGACCGCTCCAGGGGAAGAAATATTTTGAAAATTTAATCCCAAAATGGTGTCACAAAAAAACAACAAAACAACAAAAAAAAATGCAACACAAAACAAGCAATAAACATTGCCAGACACAAATGCTCTTGCACTTAACCTCTAGGCAAAGAAAACCGATGTCGAGGTCCAAATTATCGCTCTCCTAGTTCCCCAAGAAGGCTATCATAGCCGGACCGCTCCATGGGAAATAGGTTTTCGACGATTTCACCTCATTATGACATCACCAAAAAGGGTTAACACCCACTAAAAATAGGTCCATATGTTGGGAAAATTGCACACGCTTAACGGTAAACCCTCTGAAGGCAACCTTGCACAAGTCATCTTGGGTCAAGCGACTCGTCGCTTCTCTCACGAAGGTCATTCCCTCATCGATTCGTCACTTGAGGGGGTAGTCACACTTAGTCACCAACCAACAATCACACACCCAATTAAGGAAAACGACATGCATTCAAAGAATCATTGACAAAGACAATCACGCTCCCGCTTGGGGCAGTAAACAAGCAACAATCAAATCAATCAAACACTTGGCATTTTGTGAATCATGAACACAAGGTTCCCCCTGAGGATAAAACGCCCTTCACTTGTTCATGACTGATCAATGTCCAAGTTCAAGTCACACCTCACCAAAACAGGTTAATACTTGAAATCAAATTCCTTAGCTCGTCGAAGCAAGGATTCAAGAATGCATGCCCTTTCCATACTTGGGGCATCAAAAGTTGGTTAGGTTACCAAGAAACCCTAATCATTAGTGCTTTGGTTATCTATTTTTGCTCAACACTGCGTCACCCGCAGCGCTTCCCAAAAAGGGGCATTTGTAGACACCAAAATAGCACCAATCCGATTATGTGACTGCAAACACTGATCGCTTTGACAAACACAGCCCCCAGGGCAGCCCTCAGAGGTCAAACAGTGGTCTTAACCACTTTCATAGCAATTTTGTAAGGTCAAGGAGCAATTTGGCACACTTGGGCACTTTGCCCAGTATTCGTCTCACCCAGGGACGAATTCAAAATAGAATCCATCCCACCCCAGGACGAATTCTGAATCCGTCCCTGGGTGGGACGAATTCTAAGCTTAACGGGAAAAAGGGCAAATGGTGCCAAGTGGCAGCCCAGAACAGTCAGTTAAGGGCTCCTACCTTGCACGCATGTGTAAGTGGACAGAGGGGCCGTTAGAGGACTGTTACAAGAAGCATTTATCAAAGTTCAAGTCGGTGAAGGACTCCCCTCCCTCATGGGAAGACAAGACCGCCACATGGCGCCCATGGCCAACACTTGGCTTTTGTGCTTCCCTCCCAAAAGAGACCCCTTGGGTCTATAAAAGGTGGGACTTTTCTCACCCAAAACAGGCAGGTGGAAGGAGTGTTGAAGCAACGAAGTGCTGCCGAATCGAAGACTCATTTTCATCCCCCTTTGTTCACCTTCCTACATCCATAAATCTCTTTTGCAAGGGAGGTTGTTGGGTGGCCTTTGGAAGCTCGAACATTACTCAAATCCGACGCATGGACATCTGAACCTACCAATTCGCCGACCCCCCAATCCTAAAAGGTTTTGGGCCCATCCTTGGTGGATTGGATCCAAAATCGAGGGCCAACGGTGGGAGGCCCACTTGGGCACCCCCGCACCCCCAAGTTCTAATTTTAGTTTTTGAGCACTTTAGATTAATTTTTAGATTGAATTCTGTGTTACTATGTCTGATTAGTCTATAATTGCAATTTTGTAGCTTTTGGTCAGAGTTTAGGGTGTTTTGTATTGCTTCATCGTTTCGCTAACTTGCAGGTGTCAAGGTTAAATTCCCGAGGGAGGAGGCCAAATTGGGAAAATCCGACCATCTGGGTCATCCCAAAATGGCCCTAATTACCTAACCCCCTGTTTGCAGGAGTTTTGCAGGTCTCGAGATCCGACATTGGAGTAGCAGCAGGTCGATTTCTCCTATTCAGAAGAATTTGTCCCACCTAGGGACGAATTACAGTCAGAATTCGTCCTGCCCAGGGATGAATTCCAGTTTAAGGTGAATTGGCCAGCTGCCTCAGTGGCGATGGCCTTCGGTGACTGTTCTTACCTTCTCGTCGATTTTGAAGCAATTTGGATTCACTGTTTTCATGGTTTCGGGCAAATATTCGTATGCATATTTTGTTAGTTTTAGAGAGAGAATGCTTTTCATTTGCAACAGGTGCTACTAACGTCTTGATCATTTCTTTGTTTGTAGGAGAAGCAGCAGAGGAGAAGAACCCATCAACATCGGTGGCGGCATCATCTTAGCCCGCCCGGTGCAATCGTGGGCACGCGGAAGGAGGAACCATTCAACGATTGTAATCAAACCTTATTTGCGCTCCTAGCCCCTGAAAAGGGAGGAGGCATTATTGTAACAGAGATCGAAAGAAATTAATGAAAGGGCTGTTTTTCTTTATCTGATTGCGTCTCTTACAACATGTCTCTTTTCGTTTCATGTAATGTACATTCCTAGGACTTAGGCGTGCTTAACTTTGAATGCAATCGTACTTGGTGTTTCTTTTGACCGGAATCTCGTGCTTTCATATATATATATATATATATATTAGTAAAATAAGGGCTCCTTTATAAGATAGGTATGAAAATTAAAACTTCCAATATACTAATATCATATCATTTTACATAGTTGTTCAATGCAAAAAAATAAATCGTATTAACTGTCCTCCTGAGATAATACTTGGAATTTAATACATATTTTTATGAGCTTATGGGTTGCGACTAAACTCAATATGCACATGACAATAGTTACTTTGAATCTATATTGAGTCTATATTGAGTACCACAAGTGACATTTGGTATTTAATGAACAATGTTTTTTTTTTTTTTTAATTTACATGGTGAAATCGATAGCCACCACGAATTCGGGTAGGATGTCCAAACTTTTATGGTCGCCACAGTATTCTGTGTTGTCCGCCTCAGAAGCCGCCACACAAATCTTCGCGCAGTCCACCATTATAACCACCATGCCACAATCATTTTAAACCTTTTATGCCGCTGAAAAGCACCAGGAAAGGGACAAGCATTCAGTCCGACGAGGCTCAAGATTTGAACCTTGGACCTCTACCCCCTATGGGGTTTGGATGAACCGATTGATCTACACCTCGGACATTTTAATGAACAATGTTACACCAACATTTTTGCCTTAATTGAAGCCTCTAGTAGCACTAACTTCTTCCAAGTCTGGTAGGATGAGTTTAGGGATTATAATGACTTGTTTAAGCTAAATGGTTCTAAATGAATTTAATAATAATTTCTTTAATTGTTTTTATTAGTTTTCACATCCATGCATCTTCAATATTTTTATATTTAAAGCATACAACTAAATATTAAACAACATGATTTGAATATGAGCTATGCTCATATTTTAGATAAACTTTAGAATTAACACACTTGAAGAAAGGGAAACATTAGCCAAAAATAAGTTCTAAGGATGATTTATAAACTATAGTACACAGTTTATTTTGCCAAAATAATGTTTAGACATAAATTAATAGAATATAGATAATATACTAGAACAATGTAAAATTATTATGGTGCTCATTAAAAATTGAATGACCCAACTAAGTTGCTAAACCAAACAAGTATAAAAGAATTAATATCTATCAAAAATATAAGATAACTGTATATCAAATACAATAAAAAAATCAAATGTTTAAAGTAAAATAATCATCATCTACCAAGTTCTTTTGAATTTTCTATATACTAACAAAGATAAAAGGTACGGTAAAAATACATCTAGGTTAATGATTCAATAGGTATACCAATCAATTTTTCCCACACAACAAAGCAATCGGGGTTTACAATTGTAATAGGTACAACAATTGATTTTACCCACACATTATAGAAACGATGGTTTATGATTATAACAAGAACAATAATTAATGCATCCACACATCAAACTAACCAAGATTTATTATTATAATAGGAACAACAATTGATTTTTTCCACACATTATAGAAATGATGATTTATGATTATAACAGGAACAATAATTAATTCATCCACACATCAAACTAACCAAGATTTATGATTATAATAGGAACAATAATCAATTCACCCACACATCAAAGCAATCAAGTTTTATGATTATAACAGGCATAATAATCAATATGCCCACACATCAAAGCAAACATGGTTTATGATTGTAAGAGATACAACAATTGATTTCATCCACACATCAAAGCAACTAACAGGTACAATAACCAATTCACCCACACATTAAAGCAACCATGGTTTATGATTATAATAGGCATAGTAGTTAATTCACCCACACATAAAACAATTAGAGTTTATGATTATAATAGGCACAATAATCAATACACCCACACATCAAAGCAAACAAGATTTAAGTGAATTGACTATGTTCCTTTGAAATATTGTTTGTCTTTTCTTATACTTTGAAAATGGATTTAAAAGGAGAATTCATACTTTAATTGAATATGAATTTCCTCATCAAATTAGTGATGTAGGATAGTAAGAGAACTTTTGAAATATATATATAATCAAAGTAAAAGAATGAACATTTATCAAAACACAGGATCATAGGTATTCTTTAAATTTAAAATCAAAATGTTTAAAAACAATCAAAGTAAAAGAATAAACATCTACCAAAAAAATAGGAGCATAGGTGTTCTCTGAATTCATAATCAATATGTTTAAAAACAATCAATGATAGTTTTTTTTTTTTTATTTAAAGAAATAAGGGATAGCAATATGTTTCTTTTATATAGAGGGAGACTAGACATAGAATTAATATGAGAATCTACGAAACCTCATCATAAAAGAAGGTTAAAATAATATTATTTAAATAATAGCCATAAGGCAGTAATAAAAAATATTCAATAGGGTAATATCATTTTTAAAAAGGATGACTGATAGAAGAACATAATAGTGGACCTAATAGTTTTTAAGTAGCAACACAAATCTATTTTTTAGCAATGAGAGAAATTTTTTATAAGTTTTAGTAATTTTAGGTATTTAAGAAGTAATACCCAAATTAAGATATTTACAAGGAAAATAAATATTTTCTTATACTATGAATTTCTATCTACGTTTAAAGATTCATTCTTTAAAAGAGATGCTAATTTCAAATAGAAACCTCACTATTCATAGAAAAAAGAACATAAGCATTCTTATAAATATGAATATGAAAGAATACTACTCAACCTAAAATTTTACCTGAAATATTGTATAGTGTAGTCCTTACGCTTTCCTCTCCAAATCACTATATTCCTCTCCTTTTCTCATCTCGAAAAGTAATATCTCAGTCTTCCCAACTAACTAATTTATAGGGAGTAATGGGGCAAATAAAGTGCATGCAATAGGCCATCTCATCACGATCTTAATCCACCAAGTGGACAAATAAGTTTCTTTCCAAGTTTCTATTGTCTAAGGGGAGAACGTTTAATAAAAGTAAAAACTTTCCCGATATACATATACATATTTTTAAGAAAACCCTCTCCTATATAATTATTTTATTTTATTAATAATTTTTTTATTGTAGACACCAAAACAGCACCAATCCGATTATGTGACTACAAACATTGATCGCTTTGACACACATAGCCCCCAGGGCAGCCCTCAGAGGTTAAACAGTGGTCCTAACCACTTTTACAACAATTTTGGAAGGTCAGAAGGCAATTTGGCACCTTCGGACAACCTACTCCAAATCCGTCCCACCCTGGGATGAATTCAAATTGGAATCCGTCTCACCAAGGGACGAATTCTGAATTCGTCCTTGGGTAGGACAAATTCTAGGTTTAACAGGCAAAAAGAAGAATGGTGCCAAGTGGCAGCCCAGGACAGTCATTTGATGACTCCTGCCTCGCACGCATGTGTGGGTGGATAGATAGGCCATTAAAGGATTTTCACAAGGGCAGTTATGAAAGCCCAAGTCATGGAGGACTCTCCTCCCTCATGGGAAGACATAACCACCACATGGCACCTATGACCAACACATGGCGCTTATGCTTCCCTCTAAAAAGAGACCCCATGGGTCTATAAAAGGTGGGACTTTTCTCACCCAAGATATACAGGTAAAAGTAGATTTCAAGCAACGAAGTGTTGCCGAGTTGAAGACCCACTTGCATCCATTTTGGTTCACCTTCTCGCATACACCAATCTCTTTTGCAAGGGAGGTTGTTGGGTGGCTTTTGGAAGCTTGAACCTGACCCAAATCCAACACATGGACACCTGAACCAACCAATTTGCCGACCCCCAATCCTAAGAGGTTTTGGGCCTATCCCTAGTGGATTGGCTCCGAAGTCAAGTGCCAACGGTGGGAGGCCCACCTGGGCACCCCCGCACTTCGTAAGTTCCATTCTTTTTAGCATTCTAGATTATTTGTTTGCATTGCATATTGTGTCATTTTGTTTGGTGAACTCATAGCTGCAATTTCATAACTTTTGATCAGATTCTAGTATGTTTTGTGTCGCTTTGTTGTTTCACTAACTTGTAGGTGGCAATATCAAATTCCCGAGGATAGAGGCCAAATTGGGAGAATCCGACCATCTGGGTCATCCCAAAATGGCCCCAATTACATAACCCCTCTGTCTGCAGGTGTTTTGGAGGTCTCGAGAGCCGACATTGGAATAGATCACTTCGGCTTTTTCAACACAGAAGAATTCATCCCACCCAGGGACGAATTGTAGTCAGAATTCGTCCTGCCCAAGGACGAATTCCAGGTGAAAGCATATTAGCCGACTGTTTCAGTGGTAATGGCTTTCTGGTAAGATCTTCTATTTTCTGTCAATTTTTCAAGCTATTTGGATTCACTGTACTTACTGTTTCAGGAAAGTGTTTACATGCATCTTTGATGAATTTAGAGAACAAACACTTACTATTTGCAATAGGTGCTACTGACATCTTCGTTGTTTCTTTGTTCACAGGAGGAGCAGCAGAGGTTAAGGACTCATCAACATCAGTGGCGGCATCATCTTGGCCCGTCCATTTCAAGTGTGGGCACGTAGAAAGAGGAACCTTAAGTCTCGATTGTAGTCAAATTCTTTTAATGCTCCTAGCCCCTGAAAAGGGAGGAGGCGTATTTGTAACAGAGATCAAGAAATTTTAATGAAAGGGCTGTGTTTTCTCCATTCGCTTGTGTCTCTTCCAATGCGTTTCTTTCGTTTCATGCAATTTACATTTCTAGGACTTAAGCGCATTTGATTTTGGTTGCATCGCAATTAGTGTTTCCTTTGCCCGAAATCTCGTGCTTTCATTTATAAATAAATTTTAAAACAAAGTAAAAGGACAACAAAGAAATAAACATACAAATAAATCATCTTACACATTTATATGTCCAATTTGATTCTTACAAGCAACTTGATGATAATAGAAGTTATTGTTCGCCTAAGAAGAATAGCTCCCATGCTTATGGAAATTTCCTAGCCTTTGGAGGTTAAAAGTAAGCATCTATTCATTTTTAAATGGTATAAAATATGCATGCACCAAAATGAATGCATTTACTAGGGCTTTCATGTACCCTTAAGTTTTTGTGAGTGTTTTTCTGCTAGATTTATTCCTCCCTTTCCAAAATAAATATCCCACCACAGTGATAATACACAGCCATCATTTCCTATTTCACTCCTTGAAGACCTATACCTACTAAATAGAGACCATCAGCAGTACCATGCCCCAAGAATGATAAAGCATAACTATTTAATAGAGATGCTTATTATATACAAATAACAACATCATAAAGCATATTTTGGTAGCATCATGACATTCTCCCCCCTAATTCTAAACACAATCCCATGTATATTCAAAATATAGTTTAATTTTTAAAATACAATTTAATTAAAAATATGAGAAAATTGTTTCCTCTAAATTCTCCCATGTAGCATTCCTTTATAAAAATTAGTCCCATTAGACCTTACAATGATTTTTATATATTTTTAATTCTTGGTACGATTAACTAATATTCGAATTGGGCAGATTTCAACAATGAGGGAATTAATCATCTATGAATTAGACACAATCCAAATATGTGATGGGTTAACAACATATTTCCTAGGTAGGGATACATGGAAGACATCATGGATATTTGACAGATTAGATGGAAAAGCAAGTCCATAGGCCACCAGACTGATCTTTTCTATGATCTAGGATCTAGTTTGGGCCAATAAATTTAGGATCTAGTTTGGGCCAATAAATCTAGGATATAGTTTGGTTGATTTAATGGATCTTTTATTAGGTCTCACCCTTAAAAAGGTTGTCTCCCACTGAGAATTCTCTTGGTATCCTTTTTAAATCGACATAGCTCTTTTGTTGACCCATGACTTCTTTGAGCCATTGATAGATCATTCTCAACTATTCCTCCATCTTCCTTATAGTATCTAATATTATCACTACTCAATCCTTTGGATTGTACTAAGATAGAGGAGTTCTACATCATCTCCCATATAGGGCCTCATAAGGAGCCATCCTCGAAGAAGTGTTATGGCTATTATTAAAAACAAATTCAGCTAAGGATAACCTCCCACTTAGTCTTATGGTTCATGCAATACATGAGTGGCATGTCCTTATAGACCTATTTAATTTTCTTATACTCTTCTTGAATTTCATCCTTACGAAGACTCCATCTCTCCATAGAGAAATATCTTGGTGATTTATTTTATATTTTTATAGTTGCTCCTTGAATTCTCTACTAAATTATCATAATTAGTTTCTTTATTTTCTTTAACAATATCTGGTTTGATCCTTCTTGATCTTACAGTATTCCTCTTTGCAAAGTATGACTTTGAGAATTTGATCAACCCTCTTCGGTTGGCTTTCTGTTGATGTTTAATTATGTACCCAAGACTTGATCCAAGGCTTGCTAAAATTCTAAGGTAAATTTTAGGATCTCTATCCAATATGTTACCTTTAGGGAATCCATACAGTCACACAATATCCTTAGCAAATTTTATAGTGGCCATAATATTTCTTGGAATAATGTGTGCAATTGACTTCTTAAAAAATAATATTTCTTAATCTTAAATTCCTTACCTTTCTCAAGTTCTAAATTAAACTATGCTTGGAATTTATTTATATATTATTGTTTCTTGACCTTGTCAAGCAAATATACATGACACTTGGGCATAGCAACTATGTGCCTCCTTCAACTTAAGGCATTTTTTAACTTGTTTTTCTTCCCCTTGATGTATTTTATTTTGGAGTTATACTCAACCAAAAATTCTATCCATTGATGTTATATTACATTTAAAAGAGGTTGGATGAAGATATATCTTATATTCTAGTGATCTATCTTTAATTTCAAGAATTTCCCAAATAAATAATGTCTCCAAATGGACCACAACTAAGACTTGCAATCTATGATTACCTCATTTTGAGACAAAATTCCTTCCAAACCTTTAGTAGAGGTATCAATATACACTATATACTTTTAAAATTGTGGTGGTTGTCAATCTCTATTTTGTTACTCTGTCCATTTGAAAGCTTTTCATTTTCTTTGCAAATTAGTGATTGGACAAGTAATCTTTAAAAAAATATTTGTAGTATCCTAACATTCCCATGAAACTGTGTACTTCTAACATATTAGTGGATTTCGGTTAACTGACTATATCTTCAATCTTCTTAGGATTTACAACAATACCACTAGTAGATATAACATACCCTAAGTGTTGAACTTGTGGGGGTATAAAATTTGCACTTAAAAAGCTTTTCATAAAGCTAATTCTTCCTAAGGACAATTATCGTATGCTAATCATGCTCCTACTTAGTTTGTGAGTAGACCAAGGTGTCATTCAATTATACCACTAGGTGGAGATTTGTGGCATCAAATATACATTGGTTATTAGAAAAATTTTATCCTAACCCATCCTCTACATTTCACCCATTTGCCAAAAATCCAAGTCTTTCTGGTATATCCCTGGCTATTCTAAAAGAAATGAAATCATTTGTTATTCAATCAAAATAGTCATATCCTTATTAAATAATTTACCTTTCAATCATAGAAGTGACTTGAATTTAAGACTTCCAGTCTTGAATTTCTAATTATGACTTGTCCATCCAGACTCGAACTTCCATTTATGTCTTGTTCACCTAGATTTCTAGTTGTCCCATATTTTTTTTGGGGTTGTTCCTCTAATGCTTTCCTTTGATATATTCTTAAAGGACACATTTTATAATAATGTGGCTCTTCATAGATGAAGCAACCTAGCTTGGCCCTTGAGTTTTTCCTTCCTTATCTTCAATAATATCTACTTTATGATCTGACCCACTTACTTTTTGAATGATGATTTTTAGATTATTGTTATTCTTAGTTCTTTTGTTTGTGGATCTTATTTTCAACTTTTCCATGTTCTTTTTACCTCTAGGTTTTGATTGATAAATGCTTCTATTATATTTTTTTTGTTTCTCTATTTTCTCTAATAGTAGCTTAATTATAGATATAAGTTATTCCATCTATCCATAGAATGATTTGACAATGGATGTAAGGTCATTCATTTCCTCCTAAATACAAAAGAGCTATGTTAATTTTAATGTTCTTGTCTTGCTAAGGGTATGAAGTTAGAGTTCTTTTTGGAAGTCCTCAAGCCCTATGACCTAGGAATATTAGAACCTAGGCTTTGATACCAATTGTGATCATCCAGTCTAACACACACTAGTTGTAACAATCAAAACTCAATTATAGGCTTGAAAAACAAGGAAGATGGTTCGACATGGGTAAATTTTTTTATTTTTGATCTTTATTTTACATCCATTAGTAATCAATTCATAGCATTGAATACAAATTTTAGGATTATGACTGTTGCAGTTGGTCTCCCAAGTGGACGCGACTGGTTAGGTCTTGTAGAAGGTCTCTTTAGTGATTCTATCCTTCTCACCCTCTATTCTAGTGAATTTAGAATTATTGTTTGGGTTTATCCTCTAGGGCCCATAACACTTGGAGGGTGGATGCATAACTCCCTTCCCTTAACATGTGGAATATTGAGCTTGATTTTTACTCATCCATTCATGTAAGGGTGTTTAGCGTAGATGTTATGGTTCTTAATTGGTGATCACATATCTAGATTAATATCTAGCACCATGGGAAATTAAGGTCATGACATTCACCTAGCACTGATCATGGTCACCTTGATAAAATTACTAATAATACAATGGTTTATCCCATACCAAACCACTATACCATGATAAAATTGCAAATAATGTGGTAGTTTATCTCGTACCAAACCACCATGGAATCTTATCTTAGAGTATTATACATCTCTCACCAAGATTCCATATTTGACAACTTCATATAAGGGCCATTACCATGTTTCTCATACAATGACCTAGATGGGCTTCCCATACTGTCCATCCATAGCGACCATTCTTAAAGACCTCATTAATTGCATACACATAAATTAACAATAGTGTGTGACTTTTTCTTTTTCAACCTCTCCAATGTTGTAGATAAAGGTAGGATTAGGGTTAAATTTTCATCCTTTTTTATGATTGAATCATTTAGGGATATTTTCTAATTCTTCTTATAATAGTAAAGACTTTTAAACCCTATTGAAAATAAATATTTTATCTATTTAGATCATATACTTATTTAAATATGATTATTAGATCAATAATTTTTCTAAATAATAACCATCTATTCAAAGTAAAATCCTTTTAAATATTTCTTCTATTCATCTAAACAAGTCAATAAAATAAGTGCTAATATTATTATTTTCCAATAGTAACTTTATTTCACTTTTATTTTTCTTAAATAAATATAAAAATAAAAATCTTCATCAAAAAATAAAAAAATAAATAAAAATAAAAATCTTATAAAATGAAATCCAAATTACAACAAAATCATTAAAGAGAGTAAATCATTTTCTTTCTAGTTAATAAGATATTAAATCTAAGAATGTGAATTCAAATAGTGTGGAACCCAATTGAATATTTTAAAATAAATGAGCTTGTTTTACATATTTTTATATGAAAAGAATAACTATTTTAAATTCATATATATAGTCAAAGAAGGGCTCCTTTATAAAAATAGGTCATGAAAATTAAAACTTCCAATATACCGATGTCATTTTACATAGTTGTTCAATGAAAAACTAAATTGTATTTACTACCCTCTTGAGAAAATACTTGGAATTTAATACATAGTCTTATGAGCTTATGGGTTGTGGCTAAACTCAATATGCATATCACAATAGTTACTTTGACTCTGTCTTGGGTACCACAAGTGGCATTTGGTATCCATTGAACGATGTTACACCAATGTTTTTTCTTTAATTGAAGTCTTTGGTAGCACTAACTTCTTCCACGGTCCTATAGGATGATTTTAGGGTTTAGAATAATGCTTCTAAATGCATCTAATAACAAATATCTTAATTATTTTTATTCATTTTCACATCCATGCATCTTCAATATTTTCTACATTTAAAGTAGACAACTACACGACATCATTAAAATATGAGCTATACTCAGATTTTAAATAGAATTTAGAATTAATACACTCAAATAAAGAGAAACATCAATCAACAATAAGTTATGAGGATGATTTATAGATTATAGTTTGTAGTTTATTTTATCAAAATAAAGTTTAGACATAAATTAATAGAATATAGATAATATACTACATCAATGTAAAATTATTGTGGCACTCATTAACAATGGAATAACTCAACTAAGTTTGTAAACCAAGCAAGTATAAAAGAATTAATGTCTATTGAAAACAGAAGCATAGGTGTACGTAAAATACAATAATTGCACCAAATGTCTAAAGTAAAAGAATCATCATCTACCAAAAAGTTCTAAATTCACCAATATACTGATAAAGATAAAAGGTATGGTAAAAAGACACCTAGGTTAATGATTGCAACAAGTACAAAAATCAATTTTACCCACACAAAAAAGCAACCAGGGTTTACGATTGTAACATGTACAACAATTGATTTTTCCCACACATCAAAACAAACAGCGTTTATGATTATAACAGATGCAATAATCAATTCAGCCAACCAGGTTTTATGATTATAACAGACACAATAACCAATTTTCCCACATATCAAAGCAATCAGGGTTTATAATTATAACAGATACAATAATCAATACATCCACACATCAAAGAAAATAGGGTTTATGATTGTAAGAAGTACAAAAATCAATTTTGCCCACACATCAAAGCAAATGGATTTTATAATTATAACAATTACAATAATCAATTCACCCACACATCAAAGAAATCAAGTTTTATGATTATAATAAGTACAATAATCAATATGTCCACACATCAAAGCAAACAAGGTTTAAGTGAATTGACTATGTTCCTTTGAAAGGTTGTTCATATTTTCTTTGAAAATAGATTTAAAAGGAAAATTTATACTTTAATTGAAAATGAATGTCCTCATCAAAGTAGTGATATAAGATAGTAAGAGAACTTACAAAAAATACATATATAATCAAAGTAAAAGAATAAATATTTGCCAAAACAAAGGGGCACAAGCATTCTCTGAATTCAAAATTAAAATGTTTAAAAATAACTAAAGTAAAAGAATCAATATTTACCCAAAAAAAAAAAAAAAAATAGGGGCACGAGCATTCTCCGAAATGAAAATAAAAATGTTCAAAAATAATCAAAGCTAGTTTTTTTTTTTAATTTAAAGAAGTAAGGGATAGCAATATTTTGCTTTTATATATACGAGAGACTGGACATAGAATTATTATGAGAAGATATGAAACCTCAATGTAAAAGGAGGTAAAAAAAATATTATTTAAAATAATAACAATAAGGTAGTAATGAAAAGTGTTCAACATTTTTAAATAGGTTGACTGTGTCATGACCCTCCCAAGACAATTTTTTTAAATAATTTTTTTATGGATTTATAAGTAATCATTAATGGTATATTATGTGGTTTTATCAAATTTTAATGATAAATGATATGTTAATAATAGAGTTCTCCTATTTGTAGAAATAGACACCTTCACAAGTTGCCAGAAAGCTAAAGGCATATATATAGTCAAAATAACCTGACATGTGTTATTTATTTTTAGATCTGGCTTATCCTTGCTATTTGATGTGTCTTTTCTATATATGCATACCAATTGATATTAAATTAACATTTTTATTATGCTTAAAATAAGAAACTATGTTAATAAGGTTTAATATTACTTCTTTAAAAGAAAAATGAAGAAAAAAAATTAAGTGCTAAATTTTATAATACTTGAATGACGTAGTTTTAGCTTCAAAGTGGAAAATAAACCCAACTAAGAAAAGTGCAATAGTGGACAATTGAGATTTCATTATCTCAAATGGATTCTCATTGAGTTATTTTTATACCCATAAGGAAGAGGAAGTAAAGGTGTGATATTTTGGTCATTGGGGCTTGATCAGAGAATGTGTGAAATAAAGAGGACTTTTTGGACATTTGTTTTGGAAGAAAGGACCAACCAAGTATCTATACATTAAGGATGGATTCTTATATTTTAGAGATAGGGTTATCATACCAAAAAATGATAATTTAAGGAGAATTATTATGCAAGAAGCATATAAATCTCCTTACTCTACCCATCCTAGAGGGGCCAAAATGAGAGAAAACATGAAAAAAACATTCTATTGGATAGTATTAAAAATAATATAAATGAATTTACCGCTAAATGTATAGAATACCAGAACATTGGCACCCAACAAGTTTTTTACACCCCATGAAATACCTATTCAAAAATGGTCGATAATATCCATGGACTTTATTGCGAGACTACCTAAGAATAGATTCCAACATGATGCAATCCTTGTTATAGTGGATAAACTGACCAGGGTTGTAGATTTCATACCAGGGAGTATAAAATATGATGTAGTGGTAGTGGCTAACATATGTGCCAAGGAAATATTCAAACTACATGGATTTCTTGAAGTAATTATATCCAATAGAGATTCGAGATTCACATTTGCATTCTCATAAGCCCTACATTTGGCTATAGGCATGAAACTAAATATTAGTTTTGCTTACCATCCAAATATTGATGGTCAGACTAAGAGAGTCAACCATGTTTTGGAAGATATGCTTCCCATGTATTGTATGGATCAAAAATCTAAATGAGAATATTTTTGAACTTGGTTAAATTCACCTATAATAATGGGCATCATTCTTCTTTAGGAATGACTCCATTTGAAGTGTTGTATGGCAGAAAATGCCAAGCACCCCTCTCATGGGATAATCTAGATTATCGGATTACCATTGGATCAAACGTGGTTTGAGAGATGAAAGAAAAACTAAAAATTATTAGATCAAGGCTAAAGGAAGTATCTGATCATCAAAATGGTTATGTTGACAAAAATTGCACACCTAGAAAATTCTCTATAGGAGATAGAGTATTTATTAGAGTAAATCCCATGAAGAGTACCATCAAATCAACAAATTTGGATCCTAGATATTTTGGTGAAAGCACGAGATTCTGGGCGAAGGAAACACTAATTGCGATGCATTCAAAATCAAATACGCTTAAGTCCTAGAAATGTAGAATGCATGAAATGAAAGAGACACATTGAAATGAGATACAAGCAAATGGAGAAAACACAGCCCTTTCATTAAACTCTCTTGATCTCTGTTACAAATATACCTCCTCCCTTTTTAGGGGCTAGGAGCATTAAAAGAATTTGATTACAATCAAGACTTAAGGTTCCTCTTTCCGCGTGCCCACACTTGAAATGGGCGGGCCAAGATGATGTCGCCGCTGATGTTGATGAGTCCTTAACCTCTGCTGCTCCTCCTGTGAACAAAGAAACAACAAAGATGTCAGTAGCACCTGTTGCAAATAGTAAGTGTTTGTTCTCTAAAATCGCCAAAAGATGCATGTAAATAATTAGCCAAATCGATAGACAAAATGACTCTAAATGACCCGAAAACCTGACAGAGGACAGAAGACATCACCAGAGGGCCACTTCCATTGAAAAATTCAGCCAATCTACCTTCAACTGGAATTCGTCCCTGGGCAGGACGAATTCTGACTGCTATTCGTACCTGGGTGAGACGAATTCTATTGTGTTGGAAAATCCGAAGTGGTACTGCACCAATGTCGAATCCCGAGACCTCCAAAACACCTACAAACAGAGGGGTTATGTAATTGGGGCAATTTTGGGACGACCCAGATGGTCGGATTCTCCCAATTTGGCCTCTATCCTCAGGAATTTGATGTCGCCACCTGCAAGTTAGTAGGACAACAAAGCGACAAAAGGCATGATAAAATCTGATCAAAATGTTATGAAATTGAAGCTGAGTTAACCAAACAGAATAACATGAGATGCAACCTGAAACAATAATCTAGAATGCTTTTGGAATAAAACTTAGAAAGTGCGGGGGTGCCCAAGTGGGCCTCCCACCATTGGCACTTGATCTTGGTGCCAATCCACTAGGGATGGGCCCAAAACCTCTTAGGATTGGGATGTCTGCAAATTGGTGGTGTAAGGTGGTCAAATGTTGGATTTGGGTTGGATCCACACTTCCAAAAGCCACCCAATAACCTCTCTTGCAAAAGAGATTAGTGGATGTGAGAAGGTGAATCAAAAGGATGCAAGTGGGTATTCAATCGGACAACACTTCGTTGCTTAGAATCGCCTCCAATCTATTGATTTAGGGTGGGAAAGGCCACCATTTTATAGACCCATGGGGTCTCTTTGGAGGGGCATGCAAGGATGCCATGTGGCAGCCATGCCTTCCCAAAGGGGGAGGAGACTCCTCCCTGACTTGGGCTTCCATGACTGCCCCTGTGACAGTCCATCAACTGCCAACCTACCCACCTGCATGCGCATGCATGGAAGAAGGAAATAATTGACTATCCTTGGCTGCCACTTGGCGGCATTTTTCTTTTTGCCCATTAAACCTGGAATTCGTCCTGACCAGGGATGATTTCAGAATTCGTCCCTGGGTGAGACGAATTCCAGTTAGTATTCGTCCCCGGGTGAGACGAATATCGGACAAAGTGCCTAAATGTGCCAAATTGCTTCTTGACCTTACAAAATTGCTATGAATGTGGTTATGACAACTGTTTGACCTCTGAGGGCTGCCCTGTGGGTTGTGTTTGTCAAAGCGATCAGTGTTTGCAGTCACATAATCAGATTGGTGCTGTTTTGGTGTCTATAGTTGGACCCTTTGAGATCATCGATAATATAAGTTCAATTGCCTATCATCTTGTCTTGCCACACAACATGTCCAAGATCCATGATAATTTCCTTGTATCCCTGCTTAGGAAGTATGTATCTGATCCTGATCATGTATAGAATTTGTCTAAATTGTAGATAAATGACCCTACAATGATTGAAGTACAATCAATGAATATTTTGGAGTTTCATTCTAAATAGATGAGGAACCAGACTCTGGAACAATGTGAAGTCCAATGGGACTGGATATTTAGAAAAAATGCTACTTGGGAGAAAGTAGTTAATATGCAAAATAAAATTCCATATTTATTTGAATGAATAAATATAATTTTGGTCTTATTGTAAGGACATGATGAAACACAACAAACTATGTTTATTCCAAGGGGTTAGTATGTAATGACTCTCCCCTGGACAACATTTTTTAAATAAATTTTTTATGGATTTATGAGTAATCATTAATGGCAGATTATGTGGTTTTATGAAGTTTTGATGATAAATGATATGGTACTAATAGACTTGTTCTCTTTGCAGGTATATACACCTTGAAAAGTGATAAGAAATCTGAAGCAATACATATATTCAAAATGACCTGACATGTGTTATTTATTTTTAGATCTAGATTACCCTTACTATTTGATGTGTCTTTTCTATATATGCATGCCAATTGATATTAAATTAATGTTTCTATTATTCTTAAAGAAGAAACTATGTTAAGAAGGTTTAATATTACTTATTTAAAAGAAAAATGAAGAACAAAAATTAAGTGCTCAACTTTAGAATAATTGAAATAATGACATAGATTTAGCTTCAAAGTGGAAAATGAACCCAACTAAGCAAAGTGCAATAGCAGATAGTTGAGAGTTTATTATCTTGTATGGATTCGCATTGAGTTCTTTTTAAACCCATAAGGAATAGAAAGTAAAGGTGTGGTATTTTGGCCATTGGGGTTGATTAGAGAATGTGTGAAATAGATAGAAATATTTGGATATTCATTTTGAAATAAATAAGGAACAACCAAGGATCTATGTTCTAGTGAACATTTGTGTCTTCTCAAGAATAATATTCTTCTAAAAAATAAGTTATTGCTATCTGTAAATATATTGAAGATGGTGTTTCAATTCTGTGATATGGAACTAAACTTGTGGATTTTATTTTAGTCATGTAGATAGAGGTTGCTTGATTAGAGTATGATTTGAGATACCTCCATTACTAGGATAAATTTTTCATTTCAGAATACTATGTTTTGTTTCTATGAACGACCATGAGAGAGAATGTAGGGCTTGAGTTTGCCCACTGCCATGGCTGGACATATCATTGTGCAAATTCTATCAATCACCTTATATTTGTGAATGTTGTCCTCATAGATTTGTAAACCAAGGATGTAACAATGATGTTTGTTATTCCCATCATGTAGAAATATGTTAGAATAACGATGTAATTCAAACCTGACCATGTTTTGTAATGTAGGATTCCATGACCTAGTTTGGTTTGAAGATTTACCCCTTTGATGAACCTTACCTTTGGAATCCATAGGGTTGATATGGGCATGTGATCTATTTGGGTTTCCAATGCATGCTAAAAATACAACACTCACTTGGTTTGAAGATTTACCCCTTTGATGGACCTTACCTTTGGAATCCATAGGGTTGATATGGGCATGCGATCTATTTGGGTTTCCCATGCATGCTAAAAATACAACACTCACTATATATGGTGCATTGTTTGCCACACATGAAGACAAAGAGAAAATAAATTAAACTAAAAAAAATTATGTTTATGTAAATTGATCTTGTCGAGTAGTGGCCACCAAGTAGAACCTAGATAGAACCTTCGTGTCTATTACATGGTGTTTTTTTTAGTCTAGGCATTGAATAAACCGTAAGGTAAAAAGAGGGGATTTTGTAATTTTAATCCCACACTCAATATGGGGAAGGAATTTTAGTGCCTAAGTATCCTTTAACTTAGATTTATAGTTGACTACCTACGATGGTAGTCATAGGGCCTTTTCCATGGCATTAACTCAGCCTTGCTCGAGCCATGTGGTGGGCACGATGAATGAGAAGTGGGTTTGTATATGGTTTGGTGAATGTTGATTGTGACTATTAATTGCATATGATTTCCTTAGGAGGTAAATAACCCTTTGATTTAACAACTAAGGTATATGTTTTTAAGAGTTGTAAATTGTCATGTTATGGTGAAAAAGAAAAATGAGTGTCATTGAACTAATAGCCAAAATTTTATAGGATTATAACTTAGGGAAAAAAATATAACTTCTTTAGGGAAGATAAAGTAGTAATTACCATTTGAATTTGACCTAATTTTTATATAGAAATGACCATTGCATTAAGTATAATAAAGATAATATGAACTATTAAAGGGAATAAACCTTTTATAGATTTCATAATCCTTAGATTATAAGATAAACCAAATCAGTGGGATATTATATGGATCTTCTATTAAAGTTAATGTGGTAAAAAAAAATATGAACCTAAAGATGGTTATTTCATTAATACAGTTAGATTTTTAAAATTTTGTTTATTAAATGGCATAAAAATCTATAAAAATCTTGTTGAATCCTTTTTAAAGAGAAAAGGAATCCTTTGGGGAAGAATAAAAAAGAGGACTTTCTTTTAGTATTTTTGTTTTTGGTGGTGGCCACAAGGGGTAAACATACTGTGACCACGATGGAACCATTACATAACATATCCGCAACATGTGAGGCGAGAGATTAGAACCTGGGCCTCTCAGCAACTAGAGAGGTTTAACTACCCACTTGCTCTCCAACTCCTCAACATGGGCGGATAGGACTTTCTTTTAGTATTGATAATATTAGATGTTTTAAATATGCTTCATTTCTTTATAAATATTATGTTATGGATTTTTGGGAAGGTTTATTAATGTCTTGTAGACTTTGCAAAAGATTCAATTTAGTATTTGATTATGAAAATTTTGGTTTGATATATTGTATAGAATCCTAACTTCATTCAATATCAAATATCAAATATGTAATTAATTATGCTGAATTTGGTAATCTCTATGGAAATGAGAACATTATTATCTTATTAAGGGGTTGGGCATGGGAGGCCCAAATAAAAAACGAAAGGAAGTTATAGGGGTTCCACAAGTTATCCTATGTAAGAAATTACCCAGGGAAAAAACTCCTAAGCATTTGAAGGAATGAATGAGGATTAATGTATGGGAACTATAGGGCTCCCTCACTCTTGTAAAGAAAGAACTTACCAATGATTGTAATAAGAGTGCATAAGAATAAAGAAGAATCTTATGCAATAAATTGACACTGTGGCAAAAGGAATATTGTGATCCTTTTTGTATATTAGCTAATAGACTAGCAATAAAAATAAATGTGGATATTTTAAGGCTGGGTTTTCTTCTATAAAGGGTTATCAGGATACATGATGTGTCTTTTGTGTAATTTTTGCAGTATTATTATGGAGATGTTATTAGTTTTTAATGTTTCATTGATATGCATTAAAGTTTAGAAAGAAACAAATTTGTTTATTCTGCTTTGATGAAAAGTAACATTATTAGATGAATAATATTTATTTATTTACTACAAGAGTTCATGGATTATGCAATTGTGTATCTTAAAAATGAATTAATGTTATAATAAGGATAAAGATATATCTTGTTTACCTTGGGATGTGGGGTTTGCTCTTCGTGAGGTTTTACTAAAGGAATGCCAACCTAGTTAGACCCTAAGGATAGAACTGGAACTAAGAGAGACATGATGTGACAATCCCTTAGTATTTTAATGGGCACTTTAGTAAGGTATCACTGAAGTGTGATCCAAGAAAAGAGAGCTTATAATTCCATTATAAACCAAATTATTGTGATGGAATATTTAGAAGATATAAATATACCCATGTGAGAGAGATATCATACAAATAATAGTCATAGAGACCCAAAAGAGTATGGGAGAATTCCTATGAGAGATGATATTTGGTATGGTAGTCATTTGGAAATCCTAACTAATTGATGGGTGCCTTAATGGGAGATGCCACATAAATGATAATCATCTCCATTAAACTATATGTAGGATAATTTAATGGTGCATAATAGTTTTACACTAAAATATGTGTAAAACTATAAGAAGCGTACACCTAAAACATGAGTAAGTAATTACTGACACTAGTATGGGAATTGGCATTCCTTATCTTAAATGAACAAGATAGGATTAACTCATTCATCATGGTCAAAATGTCTATAAAAAGAGAAAGTAAATGGTATGACCACTCAAAGGTGTCCTTTAAGATATATGGGCAGTGTACAAGGTAAACCCAAAAATATGATATGAAATAATTGGCCGCTCTTGACCATCCAAGGGATGTTGCAACATCTGAAACTTGAAAGTGGGTAAAATATTCTGTGGAATTTATCCAAAATATTTTGGTTTGTTTTTTAACCTTTTAAAGAAAAAAAATTGGGGTAGAATTTAGGGTTGTTATAGATTGATAGAAGAACATAACAGTGGACCTGGTTATGGTTTTTAAGTAGCAACATGAATCTATTTTTCAGCAACGATTTCAATTATTTAAGAAGTTTTAGTAACAATTTAATGTATTTAAGAATTTGCACAAAAATTAAGAGATTTACAAGAAAAATAAATATTTTTGTATCCTATGAACATCCATCTATGTTCAAAGATTCATTCTTTAAAACATATGCTAATTTTATATAGAAACCTCACAATTCACAAAATAAAAACAATATAAGCATTCTTATAAATCTGCATATGAAAGAATACAATTCAATCAGAAAAATCCAACTGAAAAGATTATAATTTTACTCTTTTACAGTGTAGTCCTTACACTTTCCTCTCCAAATCATTGTCTTCTTCCCGTTTTCTCATCATAAAAAAGCCATATCTCAGTCTTCCCAGCTAACTAATTTATAAGGAGTAATAGAACAAATAAAGTGCATGCAGTAGGCCATCTCATCACGGTCTTAATCCACCAAGTGGACAAATAAGTTTATTTCCAAGTTTCTATTGCCTACAGGGAGAAGGTTTAATAAAAACAAAAACTTTCTCGATACACATATATTTAAAATAAAACCCTCCCCTATTTAATAAATGTGTTTTATTAATAATTTCTTTTATAAATAAATTTTAAAACAAATAAAAAGGACAACAAACAATTAAACATATAAATATATCATGATACACATTTATACCTCCAATTTGATTCTTACAAGCAATTTGATGATAACAAAAGTTATCATCTACCTGAAAAGAATAACTTGTATGCTCATGGAACTTTCCTAGACTTTGGAGGTTTAAAAATGAGCATTTATTAAATTTTAAATGGCATGAAATATGCATGCACCTAAATGAATGCATTTACTAGGGATTCCATGTATCCTTAAGTTGTTGGTGAGTGTTTCGTTGTAGGGTTATTCCACCTTTGCCAAAATTAATACCCCACCATGGTGATAATACATGGCCATCATTTCCCATTTCACTCCTTGAGGACTTATACCTTCAAAAAAAAGACCTTCAATAGTACAATATCCCAAGAATGATAAAACATAATTAATTTAAAAGAGATGCTTATTATATACAAATAACAACATCATAGAGTATGTTTTGGGAGGGTCATGACATGATGGATACTTTCTCATCAAACTCTTCAATAGTCACTTAGACATTGGGTGAATTTAAATTATATTGTGGTCATTTACACCAACAATATGGGAGTAAGATACAAGTTTTTCACCTTTGAAGAAATATTTTCTCCCATGGAAAACATTGCATCTATTATATTTATCTTTGCATTGGCTATTGTAAATGATTGGTAAATTGAGTAGAAGGACATAAATATAACTTTTCTTCAAGGAGATCTCAATGAATATATTTACATGGACTAACCGGTTGGGTTTGAAGTAAGTGGGATAGATGTTGTATGCAAGCTAAGATAGTCATTGTATGGGTTGAAGCAATTCTTAAGGTAATGGTATAAAAATTTTAATACCTTTGTGATTAGACATGGTTTTGTGAGAAGTGATGTTGATCATTGTATATATCTCAAGCGTGAAGGCAATCAATTTCTAATTTTGGTGTTATATGTAGATGTCATTTTTCTTTGCAGCAAATCAAAGAATCTTATAAAGAAGACCAAGTCTAAGTTGTTAGGATAATTTGACATGAAATACATTGCCCCATTCCATTTTTTCATGGGTATTGAAGTGAAGAAAAACTATGGTGAAAAGAAGATGTGGATTAGCTAGAAGAGACACATTGCACACTTACTTACTCTTTTCAAAATGGACCAATGCACTCTTGTAGATACACCTTTTTAGGTTGGAGTATCATTATCAAAAGAAATTTCCAAGGATGATGATGAGAATATAGTTATGGAAACATTTTCTATGCAAGTACAAATGGTAAACTGATGTATGCAATGATGTGTATGAGACTAGATCTTGCTCGTGTAGTTAGATTTATGAGAAAAAATATGTCTAATATTGGTAAGCAACATTGTGTTGTAGTAAAGAGAATTCTCAAATATTTGAAAGGCACCAATGATTTTCCAATTTGTTATGATGACAAAAAATAATCAGCTACATGCATCTATAGATTTTTATTATGGTGGAGATTTAGATACTTATCTACTAGTGCATATTGAAAGCACGAGATTCCGGGCAAAGGAAACACTAATTGCGATGCAACCAAAATCAAATGCGCTTAAGTCCTAGAAATGTAAAATACATGAAACGAAAGAGACACATTAAAACGAGATACAAGCGAATGGAGAAAACACAGCCCTTTCATTAAAATTTCTTGATCTCTGTTACAATGATGCCTCCTCCCTTTTCAGGGGCTAGGAGCGCTAAAAGAATTTGATTACAATCACTTAATGTTCCTCTTTCCGCGTGCCCATGATTGAAATGGACGGGCCAAGATGATGTCGTCGCTGATGTCGATGAGTTCTTCACCTCTGCTGCTTCTCCTGCGAACAAAGAAACAACCAAGATGTCAGTAGCACCTGCCACAAATGGAAAGTGTTCGTTCTCTAAAATTAACGAAATATGCATGTAAACATTTTCCTGAAACGGTAAATACAGTGAGTCCAAATGGCTTGAAATCTTGATAGAAGATAGAAAAAGTTACCAGAAGGCCATTGCCACTAAGACAGCTGGCCAATATGCCTTCAACTGGAATTCGTCCCTGGGCAGGATGAATTCTGACTGTAATTTGTCTCTGGGTGGGACGAATTCTTCTGTGTTGAAGAAGCCGACCTGCTGCTGCTCCAATGTTGATTCCCAAGACCTGCAAAATGCCTGCAAACAAAGGGGTTATGTAATTGGGGCCATTTTGGGATGACCCAGATGGTCGAATTCTCCCAATTTGGCCTCTACCCTCGGTAATTTGATCTTACCACCTACAAGTTAGTGAAACAACAAAGCGACACAAAACATACTAGAATCTGATCAAAAGTTATGAACTTGCAGCTATGAGTTAACCAAACATGATAACACAAAATGCAACCTGAAAAAGTAATCTAGAATGCTCTAAAACTTAGAAAGTGCGGGGGTGCCCAAGTGGGCCTCCCACCGTTGGCACTTGATTTCGGCACCAATCCACTAGGGATGGGCCCAAAACCTCTTAGGATTGGGGGGTCGGTGAATTGGTTGGTTCAGGTGTCCATGTGTTGGATTTGGGTCAGGTTCAAGCTTCCAAAAGCCACCCAACAACCTCCCTTGCAAAAGAGATTGGTGGATGCGAGAAGGTGAACCAAAAGGGATGCAAGTGGGTCTTCAACTCGACAGCACTTCGTTGCTTGAAATATCATTCTATCTGTCTCTTTGGGTGAGAAAAGTCCCACCTTTTATAGACCCATGGGGTCTCTTTTGAGAGGGAAGCATAGGTGCCATGTGTTGGTCATAGGTGCCATGTGGCAGTCATGTCTTCCCATGAGGGAGGGGAGTCCTCCATGACTTGGGCTTTCATAACTGCCCTTGTGATAGTCCTCTAACAGCCTATCTTTCCACCCACACACGTGTGCGAGGCAGGAGTCATCAACTGACTGTCCTAGGCTGCCACTTGGCGCCATTCTTCTTTTTGCCCCTTAAACTTGGAATTCGTCCCACCCAGGGACGAATTCAGAATTCGTCCCTGGGTGAGACGGATTCCAATTTGAATTCGTCCCAGGGTGGGACGAATTTGGAGTAGGTTTTCCGAAGGTGCCAAATTGCCTTTTGACCTTCCAAATTGCTGTAAAAGTGGTTAGGACCACTGTTTGACCTCTGAGGGCTGCCTTGGGGGCTGTGTTTGTCAAAGCGATCAGTGTTTGCAGTAACATAATTGGATTGGTGCTGTTTTGGTGTCTACACATATGTGTTCACACTATTTGGAGGAGATATGAGTTGGAAAATTAAAAATTAGCAAGTGGTGACTCGGTCAACTATTAAAATTGAATACATTGCTACTACAAAATCATCCAAGGACGCAGTCTAGTTACATGTAATATGTAGAGGTTATGGGTTTTAAACAAAAATCTATGACTTTGTGGTGTGAAATTAAAAGCACAATTAAGTTGATTATGAATCCTAAATTTCACTTTCATATTAAGCACATTCAATTAAAATTTTATTATATCAGAGAGATGGTGGAATTTGGAGAAGTTGAGTTGTAGAAGATTGGTACATATGACAATGTAGCAGATGTACTAAAAAAGTCATTGGATGGTAGGATGTTCATTTGGTGTAGATATTAGATGTGAGTTCTCTCATTTTTATTAGTAACATTGAATAATAAGGAATAAAACATTATTTTATCATTTACTTTGTCTTTTTGGCAAGTGGGAGATTGTTAAATGTGTGCCAAAAATATTGGATTTGTATTTTTTGGGAGTTAATAGACACATGTTGAAATGTTATTAGTTGGTTATTAAAACATGGGTAGGAGAACCCTAAACATGTATGAGAAAATCCTAAAAATAGTACCTCCATGTGTGTTTATTTTCATAGATGCAACTGTGTAAAACATATGTGTGTGAAGAACTGTGAGAGAAGAACATCTCTCAGATGTAATTTTAAATGTATTATGAATGATTTTTTCTTCTTCCATTTTTTTTTGTGCTCTATGGTATGTTGTGTATAATTTTTTACTGGTAAATCAATATTTTATTTCTTGTTAGTTGCTTAATAGATACACATTATTTTTTCATTATATAAGTTTCTTTCATCCTTTATTTGTTGTTGATTTGTTTGGCTACAAATTCCTCTACGTAAAAAAATTTATCCATTTATATTCATATTATTTATAATTATTTTGTTCATATAATATATTAGTTGCTATTATATTTAAGACTACACAATATCTAGAATATTGGAATCTGAGATAATCTAGCTTAAAATTCAACACTTCTAGCTCGAGCACTTCAACTTATGCACTCACTATCCTTTAGCTTAGCCACTACACATAGGTTCTCAAAATACCTCTAGCATAGGCTCTCATAGTATTTTAGCTTGGGAGCTTCAATATTCAGACCCAACATATCTCTTCTTTGATGTCAACATCCACACTCACCTCTTTTGGCTTACACAATAATTTCTCTCTCTAGGAAGCTACTTCTTTCTTGTCTTCGTCTTCAATTATGTTCTCATAAAAAATCATTATTTTATTCTTTAAAACTCTCCTCCACTTTTTGTTCTTCTCCAACACATTCAATATTCCAACATCTAGGTCTTCTTATAATCATTTCACATTCTTCGTTACATATTGTTGTTCATCCAATGTCCAAAAAACTTCTTTATTTTTCTTCTTTCTAGCAATATTTATGTTATTCAATCTTATTTTATCTAATCATATCTTATCTTTAATATTATATTCTTCTCCTTCACCCTTCTTTTTCCTTCAAACTTAAAAAAAAATAGATTACAAAATATTACATAGTATGAAGCTTTATCTCCAATATATAACCTTACAAAATGACTCTTCAATACTCTTAACTATCACTCTCCTCAAACTCATAGGAGATGCAGGATTTCACATGCCTCACATTATGACAAATCCTCTCATAATTACATAACCTTCTACTTCAAATCTTGACATATCTTACAACTCTTTACTTCCACACTTGACACCTTACACACTTTATTACATAACACATACACACTCTTCACACTTTAACACATACTTTATAGAAATATTAAATGCACTATCTAAAATAATATTTAAATTAGTACTCAATGGTACTTCAGTGTACCAAATAATATGATATCTCCAACATGCTCTGCATTATATTATTTAGTGTGAAGACTTTTAGTTTTCAATCTTTATCTTTTGTCTTCATATTTCATCTCTAACTTTAGCTGCAATATTGTTGTTGGTACTGCATTTGGTGTAATTCTAATTATTTTTAAAGTTGCTTTTGTTATAATGTGTTTGAGAATTTTATCTAATGTCATTATTAATATGCCTTTTATAGTGCTCCATTCATAAACACTATTATCTTTATACCAACAAGTTTTTTGGGTATGATTATGGCCCCCATAATTTTTACAATGAATAAGATCCCAACAATTTTTAATTTTATGTCCATATTTATTGTATTTTTTACACCTTTGAGTGTAATTTGATATTTTATTTTTTGGATGGATTCTTATAGTAGCAAAAAAACTATTTCTTAATTTTACAATTTTTATTAATGTCTTGTAATCTGATTTTCCCTGATTATTATTTTTTAATAGGTTGAAAATCTGGGGGCACATCGGGGACCACCCTTCCAATGAATTGAATTTAGGTCTCTACTAGGAGATCCAAATTCTATTTTCCATTGTCGTGTCCCTATTGGGACTATAAAAAACATTAATTTTTTTATTAGGGTAAAAAGGGTTTTGCAATCCTCAAACTTGTACATCAAGATGTGTAAGATAGTACAATATGCAATAACCTTACTAAATACTATCATCCATTTACTACTATGATTGAACCTTAGAATACCATATATCAATAAAAACAACTTCCAAAACATGATAATTTGGTAGACCACTTCCAAAATAGAAACTTAAAAAAACTGAAGCTATCACCCAATCATAACAAAAACAACAATCCATAACCATTGGGGCTATTACGAAGTTCATAGTTGATGGGTCTTTTGATTATTTTTCGCATAGGTTCTTACTTCTTCCTCCTTTAGAGTGGCAAGATCTAAGAATTTATTTTTGTACTTCAAGCTCCTGAGGTAATATGTAGTTATAATACATTATGTATGATCTTCATTTTTAGAAAATTGACTACCACTCGATTATTTTATAATTAGCTTCAATAATACTATCTAAGGTGCTAATATTTTCCATGGAATTGACTAGGTGGTCTTTAGTAACCATTTGGATTTTATAAATGATCTAATTGAAATTCTCCTTTTGAGGTTGAGTCTTTTGTTGCTCACTTGATTCATGCTTGATAAGTAGCACAATTGGAGGATGAGCTTCTTCCTTGTGAAATGAGATATTTGAAGGTTTAGGAAAGGTTACAAATCTCATATTTATGAGGAGTACAATAGTCAAGTATTGAAGAGTCACCTCTCTAAGGTTATATAATGCAAATAAAAATCTATGAAATGTATGCAAAATTGAAGATTATATTCAAGTATCAATATTGAAGCTTGTATGCATATTTTGAGCAATTCCAATGAAATTTTTCTTCATATTATTGCATGAATGATTTTTTTGTATGTGTGCCAAAAATATTGGACTTGTGTTTTTTGGGAGTTACTACACACGGGCGAGAAAATCCTAAACATGGGTGTGAAAATCCTAAACACGGTACCTCCATGTATGTATTTATTTTTTATAGATGCAACTCTGTAAAATGTATGTGTGTGAAGAATTGTGAGAGAAAAACATCTCTTAGATGTAATGTTGAATGTATTGTGAATGAAGTTCTTCTTCTATTTTTTATATGTGCTCTATGGTTTGTCGTGTATAAATGTTTATTAATCATTATTTTTTTCTTATTAGTTGCTTTTTAGTTGCACATAATTTTATTCATTATATGAGTTTATTTCATCCTTTATTTTTTGTTGAGTTATTTGGCTAAACATTTTGCTATGCCAACAATGGGTATCAGAGCATATTGAGGAAACTCATTACCTGGTGGTGCACAAAGCTTGTATATATATTTTTTGTGTTATTTTTTATGGATTTGTAGATAAATTGATTTCCATAGCACACAGTGTAATGGAATTTTTATGAAGATTTACAATAGTAAATATGAAAGGTAAATCTAGTATGGAGAATTTCAGTGGGCAAAAATTCAATCTCTAGAAGTTGAAGATGGATTTTTCCTTGTGGAAAGAGAACTAAATATAGTTGTTACTACAACAACAATACCTACAAGAATGACACAAGTTAAATGGGAAAAATATAATAAGAAATCCATCACCTTGATTGGGTTGAAATTAGATGATTCTATTTTGATGAATGTCTAGGGTTCTAAGACTACTAAGGAGTTGTGGGATAACCTAGAAAATTTATATGAGTCCAAATATCTGATGAACTTGATATTTGTAAGGAAGAAGTTGTATTCTTTGAATATGAAGAACAAAGACAATGTAGCTAACCACCTAAATATGTTCAATACACTAATAAACCAACTAATATCTACTAGTGACAAGGTTAAAAATAATAAACTATGCATCTACTTGTTGTGTAGTTTTCTTGACTCTTGGGATAATATTTTGTTGCAATTAGTGGGAGTTCTAAGCTATAAATATCAATAAATATGAGATTTTTTCCCATATTCTACAAGAGAAAACAATAAGAATGAACGTGGAGCATTCTAATTGCTCAAAAGATTTGATAACTAGAGGACATATCAAATATAGAGATGGTGATAAATATTTTGGTGCAAGATGATCTAAATCAAGAAGATATGCTAGTAGGGAAAGGAATTCTCAGTTTGTGTGTTGGAGGTGCAAGCAAAAAGGTCATTAGAAACATGACCTTAAAGTAGATTTATCCAAAACAAAATTCATTCAGTTACAGATGATAATATTTTGCATATTGTTAATACATGCCTTGTTGTATGCACATATTTTGATGTGTGGTTGATATATTCTAGAGCATCCTTCCTTATGAATCCCCACAAGGAGTAATTTGTAGAAAATGAAGAAGAAAACTATTGTACTATTTTCTTAGGTGATAGTTTTAGCCTTGAAGTTGTTGATAGAGGTAAGGTTATAATCAAACTATTGTCATTTTTCTTTTTAGCAAATCAAAGGATCTTATAAAGAAGACCAAGTTTGAGTTGTTAGGAGAATTTGACATGAAATACCTTGGCCCATTACATTGTTTCTTGGGTATTTAAGTGAAGAAAAACTATGGTGAAAAGAAGATATGGATTAGCTAGAAGAGATGCATTGCACACTTACTCTTTTTAAAATGGACCAATGCACTCTTGTATCTACACCTTTTTAGGTTGGAGTTTCATTATCAAAAGATATGTCCAAAGGATAATGATGAGAAGAGTATCATGGAAAAGTTTCCTATGCAAGTGCAACTAGTAAATCAGTATGCAATGATGTGTACAAGACTAGATATTGCTCGTGTAGTTAGAGTTATGAGAAAAATTATGTCTAATATTGGTAAGAAACATTGTGTTGTAGTAAAAAGAATTCTCAAATATTTGAAAGGCATCAATGATTTTCCAATTTGTTATGACGAAGGCTTTGATACCACTATTAGAAAATATACCTAACTAAGTAAACCTTCCTCAAATCAATTTTCTTTCCTCTTAATTCAATGTGGCTCTTTGAACCATAAAGGATTTGATACCACTATTGGCAAATATACCTAACTATCTCACAAGTAAATTTCTCTAGGATCAAGATCAACCACATAAAATCACATTCACAAATAACACAAGTATTACACAATAATAAACTTCACTATTACATTCAAAGGATTTTCAGATAAGAAACGATTACATGGCATGGAGCTTTATAACCTTTCAAATGACTCTTCAATACTCTTAACTGTTGCTCTCCGCAAACTCACAGAAGATGCAACCTTACACATACCTCATATTATGACAAAGCCTCTCATGATTACATAACCTCCTACTTCACATCTTGAAACATCTTATGACTCTTTACTTCCACACTTGACACCTTATACACTCATAACTCACATATCACACTTGCACTCTTGACACCTTGCACACTATATTACATAACACATAAACACTCTTCACACTTCAACATATACTTTAGATAAATATTAAATATACTTCCTAAACTAATATTTACAATAATACTTAATGGTACTTCAATGTACCAAATAATGAAATATCTTCAACAATGCTAATGACCTTATTTTAATTAGTAAGATACTTAAAAATTTAAAAGAACATCTAAAATCTTTAAGACATATATGTAAAGAAATTTGAATGCAAATAAATATTATCAAAACTAAAAGGTGTTTTCTACTGTACAACAGACCAGCCAATAATCATCCATAATAATAATCCACAATATGCATTATCCAAAGATAGTTCGTATAAATGAAACAAAGGGCATTTAAATTATAATCCGGAACCAACGACACAGCAAGGTTGCGGGTGGCTCCCTCACAATAGGGGGCACAATCTTTATATATAAAAACACATATTGTATAACATAACATAAAAACATTATTTTAATGCACGGTTCAAGGGGCCTATTAACATAATATAAAACATTATTCAAATGTCCAACCCCGATAATACCCTCATCTTCACGATTCTCCACGCCGATCTTTTAATCTATTCACCCCTTAGTAAATAGGGGTCATATGCTCATTAACCGAGCATATTTTTTTCAAATCCTTGGCCATTCTTTCATTTTAAGCTGAAATAATACCTCTTACTATTTTTTTTTTAAAATCCTCGTCTGGAATACGTGCATAAGATCTCATGCTTCTCTACTTGTCTGGAATACAAGAATAAAAGAATAAAATCTCATGCTTCTCGACTTGTCTGGAATACAAGAATAAAAGAATAAAATCTCATGCTTCAAACAACGTAGACGAATAAGATCATCTTGACTGAGTATAATCATCTTCAAACAACGTACTCGGTCCCAGCATGACGTCCAGCTATATCTGGATATTCTCCACAATAGAGGAAAGAGAAATTTGTCCGAAGGAGAATCGTTCTAAACAATTAAACTTCACATAGACATAGTCAATTCGAATAACGTATTTGTAGACGAGTACAACTTGTTTAGGTTTAACGTAGCATTCGCCTTAGATTATATAACTAGTCTTATTTCTTTATTAGGAAATAGATTGTCTCTTCAAAACTCATGGAGAGAGGCTACAACATTAGGTTTGCTTGACTTTGACCGAAAAATTCAGCCCCGATGATTATGTATAAGGCGAGACAGATGCAACATGAGGTTTACTATTTTGCGGGTTTTGGTTTTTTTAGGGAAGTTTAAGGTTTAGATCAGAGTATATGTAAAAAGGGTTTAGACCAGAGCATATTTAGAAGAGGATAGGTTAGATGGTAGCAGTTAAGTGTTTGTTAGTTGTCTCCTGTAATTAGATGTCATGAAAAGTCGAGGTCCCATTAACTTCTTCTAAATGGATTTTGGTCTCTATTCATAGTAGTTAGAGTTTAGATTAGATAGTAGCAGGCAAGTGGACTAGTAGTTAGAGTTTAGATTAGATAGTAGCAGGCAAGTGTTTGTCCATTGTCTATGCTAGTTCAATGTCATGAAGGGTTGTAACGATTGATTTCTTCTAAGCTATATCATGAAGGGTTGGAACCCTTAATTTCTTCTAAACTAATTGTTCAAGTTTTATATGACAACATTAAATAATGTTACCTATTTTTCTATATATTCCAATTTTTTTTTTTTATAAATATAAAATAGTGAAATAGTTGGATGGCTCCGTTGTTTTAAGAAAACAATATGCCAACCCCGTAAAGACGAACTAAGTTAGATAGTTTATTTTTTATAAATATGAAATAGTGAAATAGGGGATGGCTCATATGCCGAACAAAGTTAGATATAATAGGAATTTGTTTTTATCATAAATAAGTAGGATTTTGAAAAGGTTAAGTTTTATATGGTAGCATTTAATAATATTATCAATTTTTTATGTATATGAAAAATAATTATAAATATAATATAGTTGGATGATTTCATTGTGTTAAGGAAAAATTTTATACAACCAACTAAAGATAAACTAAGTTAGATATAAAAGCAATTTTTTTATTATAATTTTTGTTATTGAAAAGGTTGACCTTTTCCTTTTACATTGATTTAGTCATATTGAATTATTTAATGTGAGCTACATCAACTAATTATCACAACTAATAAACCAAAAACATGTTAGCAAAGGAATTGAGAATTTAATCTCAATTAACATATTTTCTTAGAAAGTCCTAGTAGTGGGGTCATGACAAGATTTGGGCATTTGGATAGTTCAAGATGAGTGTCTTCTTATAGTTTTATTTGATATAAGAAGGGTTTTTAGGAAGATCCTCCAACCACTTCAAAATCACAAAGATATTCAAAAAATACCAAAGAATATTACAAATGGGACTACATACCTAAGGGGAAACTAATTCAGCATCCAATAAAGATTGATCTAGTATTTAAGATAGTCAGATCCCGTAGATCCAAAATAGAAATCATTCCCACCATTAAAATCAAACCTGGCAAGGATCTTCCTTCCAAAGTCATCGTGGAAGAAGCAAATCTAGAAAATGGGACAATTATTTAAAGATAATTTATTTTTCAAATTTAAACAAAGTTTTCAAGTTGAAAATATTATGTTGAGACATCAAGAACGCTCAAAAAACCAATGCAAAATATTAGGCCTTCCCACTAAGCATAAGAATCCTAATTTTAGAAGCTTAGGTCTCCATAAGCAAATACCTAACACCTTTAGTAATCACTCTAAAAATAGCAAATTGGAATCCTTCCCAAAGAAGGCGTTTTGAAAGGCTCCACAAACCTTAAACAAAGGGGTTTTGAAAGAGTCCCAAAACCTTAAAAAATGAGGTTTTGGAAGGATCCCCAAACCTTTAAGTAGAATTTTGAAAAGCTCCCAGAACCTTATAAAAAGGATCAGGCCTCAAGTAGAGGACCATAAGGTTTTGGAAGACTCTTAGAACCTCATAAGGGGTTTTGAAAGGGTTCCCTGAAAGCACGAGATTCTGAAAGCTTTGGAAGGGAAAAACTACTTCGATGCATTCAAATCAAAATAACGCTTAAGTCTTAAAACATGAAGTGCATTAAATGAAAGAGGTAAATCGATTGAAAGCAGTTACAAGAATTTAGAGAGAAGTCACAGCCCTTTTATTAAACTTGTTAACCACGGTTACAAAATTGCCTCCTCCCTTTTTAGGGGCTAGGAGCGTTAAATGGATATGGTTACAATCTTGATCATTAATCCCTCTTTCGCATGCCCACGTTTGAAATGGGCGGGCCAAGATGATGTCGCCGCTGATGTTGATGAGTCCTTAACCTCTGCTGCTCCTCCTGTGAACAAAGAAACAACAAAGATGTCAGTAGCACCTATGACAAAAAGGAAAGTTTGTTCTTTGAAATCGCCAAAAGATGCATGCAACAGATTGTCAAATACAGTGAATAAAATGGATCTAAGTCACCTGCAAATTTGACAGAGGTCAGAAGACATTACCAGATGGCCACTACCATTGAAACATTCAGCCAATCTACCTTCACCTGGAATTCATCCCTGGGCAGGACGAATTCTGACTGCTATTCGTCCCTGGGTGGGACGAATTCGACTGTGTTGGAAAAGCCAAAGTGATCCTGCTCCAATGTCGACTCTCGAGACATCCAAAATACCTGTAAATAGAGGGGTTATGTAATTGGGGCCATTTTGGGACGACCCAGATGGTCAGATTCTCCCAATTTGGCCTCTATCCTCAGGAATTCGATGTCGCTACCTGTAAGTTAGTGGGACAACAAAGTGACAAAAGGCATGATAAAATCTGATCAAAATGCTATGGAATTGAAGCTATGAATTCACTACAAGGAATAACACAATATGCAACATGAACCAATAATCTAGAATGCTTTAGAATAAAACATAGAAAATGCAGGATGCCCAAGTGGGCCTCCCACCGTTGGCACTTGATTTCGGCACCAATCCACTAGGGATGGGCCCAAAACCTCTTAGGATTGGGGTGTCTACAAATTGGTGGTGTACGGTGGTCAAATGTTGGATTTGGGTTGGATCCACGCTTCCAAAAGCCACCCAATAACCTCCCTTGCGAAAGAGATTAGTGGATGTGAGAAGATGAATCAAAAAGATGCAAATGGGTGTTCAATTGGACAGCACTTTGTTGCTTGAAATCGCCTCCAATCTCCCTTTTGGGTGAGAAAAGTCCCACATTTTATAGACCCATGGGGTCTCTTTTGAGAGGGAAGCATAAGCGCCATGTGTTGGTCATAGGTGCCATGTGGTGGTCATGTCTTCCCATGAGGGAGGGGAGTCCTCCATGACTTGGGCTTTCATAACTACCCTTGTGATAGTCCTCTAACGGCCCATCTGCCCACCCACACACGCGTGCGAGGCAGGAGTCATCAACTGACTATCCTTGGAATTCATCCCGACCAGAGACGAATTCAGAATTCGTCCCTGGGTGAGACGGATCCCAGTTTGAATTCGTCCCTGGGTGAGATGAATACTGAGCAAAGTGTTTGAATGTGCCAAATTACCTCTTGACCTTACAAAATTGCTATGAAAGTGGTTAGGACCACTTTTTAACCTCTAAGGGCTGCCCTAGGGGCTGTGTTTGTCAAAGCGATCAGTGTTTGCAGCCACATAATCGGATTGGTACTATTTTGGGGTCTACATTCCCAAATCTATACAAATAGAATTTTGAAAGGCTCCCAAAACCTTGTACAAGTGGGTCATGCCTCAAGTAGAGGACCACTAAGTTTTGATAAGCTCTCTAAGCCTAAACAAACATAAGGATGAAAATAACAATCATTTTCCATCCAAACAAAACCAAGAGTACTAAAATTATTTGAAAATTCAAATTCTTGCTCAAATACTAATTGTAAAACGAGAAATCAAGGCTCCTAGAACCTTTTGTAAATGGATCAAGCCTCTAATAGAGGGTCATAGAATTTTGGAAACCTCCATAAACCTAAAACGTGCCAGGATCCTAGAGATCTGAAAGAAACAGAAGGTCCACATCTTAGGGTAAATTGACTCATTTCTGTTGAACATTAGATTTAAAAATTAGAAACTTCATCCTAGTACAAATGAGAAAAACTGCAAAACAAACAAACAGATAACCACTTCTTACTCAAATCTAAAACTGAAAAAAACTTCCCCTCCTAATTAGGAAATGATCTGACCGATCACCAAAAAGCCCAAAAATTGTGAGAAAAAACTTATCAAGGCCATGTAAAAAAATACAAACAACTAGATGATACCTGAGATCCCCCATAGCTTCTCCAAACAGGATCTAGGAATAAATTATGCCCAACAGAGCAAGCTTTCAACAAAAATAGATCCAAAATCTAAGATCCATTTAAGAAACGAGAACAAACCCCCAAAATGAGGTATAAGGAAAGAGGTAGGCCCCCCTAACACAAATGATTTAGCATTAGGGCCAACACTTGTCCACCAAGTCAAAAAAGTGGAACCACGTCCTTCTATCTTGCAAAACCTGCACCACTGCATGAAAAAATAATATCTTCCCAACATTTGCAACCAAAAACTAACAAAAATCAAGATTCATATAAAAGAGCTCTCCATTCCCTACTCACCCAAGGAGCGATTCCCTGAAACCCTAGCTCCTACTTTATAATCTAAATAGTGATTTGATCAATATCTCCCAACATGTTGTGCACCATTGTACAAAATAAGAACAACATCCCAACATCCAAAACAACAACCAACAAAGATTAGGGTTTAGAGAAAAGAGGTCCTTGTTTCCCCGAGGAACAACTCTTTGAAACCCTAGCTCTAAAATTTTTAGATCAAAAAGAAACCTCAAGAGCCACTCTTATGTGGTCGGTAATGCCATACCATCTGAGTATACCACTATCTAGAGGGAAGCCATAAGAGAATTTTTTGTGTCCCCTTTCACATCCAGAGGTTCGAACCATGGAACTCCCCTTTAATGGGACCAGGCTTATCTTCTTCACTTCCACTACAAAGGCTTATCTTCTTATAGTTCTTATAAGTAAGTAGATACTTATATTCTACGTGTTTAGTTTTTAGAATGTTTTACCAACCATAATAGGTTTAAGAGAGTATGAGATGTTCTATATAATATTTATGAAAAATAAAAATTATTTAGTAATTAATGTAATATAGAATAAAAATATTTTAGAATAAAAGGTTTTTAAAATGTATAAAGTTAAAATTATTTAATGTGAATTGTGGTTATCATTTTAAAATTTAATTAATTATTATATTTCTATAGTATTGATTTTTTACTATTGATTTTTTTTTTGTTGTTTTTATTTTTTCTTTTCAAATAATTTATATAATGAAAATATTATTGGTGTATTAGTGTGGTTACCTTGAACATTATTATGTTCCATATATTTCAAAATAAATTTTTTGTCTATCTCAACTATCTTTATTAGACAAAGGTATTATTGGTGTATTAGTGTGGTTACCTTGAACTATGTTTGTCTACAATGACATGTGATAGAAATTTTCTCATCAAGCTCTTTAATAGCCACTCAGACAATGGGTGAATTTAAAATTTTTTGTTAGTCTTTATTTTATCTCTTCAAATAATTTATATAATAAAAATATTATTGGTGTATTAGTGTGGTTACCTTGAACATTATTATATTCTAAACATTTCAAAATAAAATGGTTTTCTATCTCAACTATATTTATTAGAAAAAGGTATTATTGGTGTATTAGTTTGATTACCTTGAACTATGTTTTTTTACGATGATATGTGATGGAAACTTTCTCATCAAGCTCTTCAATAGCCATTTAGACAATGGGTGAATTTAAATTACATTGTGGCCATTTCCACCAATAATATGAGATTAAGGCACAAGCTTTTCACCTTTAACAAACATATGTGTCAGATGGATGACAACAATGTGAATCAACAAATAAATTGATAGTCAAATACATGTGAAACTTATGATATGAACTATCGATCTTCAACATAACAATTTATATTAACATGCAACTTGAGAAAAAACCTTAATAATTAAAATTAAATTGAGTGATATATTTGCTCTCTTGATTAGATAGTAGAGGTGGATTTTTGGTATTGTGAAGGTTGTTAAAAGAAAATATCAATAAGAAGGTTGTTGAATTTTGGAATATTTGTATTCACATATAAAATTTAATAAGATCAACGAAATGAAAATCAATAATTTAATCTTTTATGAAAAATAATTTAGGTATTTAATAATAGCAACTCAATTTAACTGAGAATTGAATCTCTAAACTCTCAAAATTTAAAAAAGAGAGTAGTGATTTGTCAAAGGTGAGTAACCAAAGTACAACCCAATGTTCTCCATAAAAATATATAAAAATTAATCCAATAAAAATTAAATAAAGTAAAATGAATTAAAATTCAATAAAAAATAATTAAATTAAAAAATTAATAATTTGTTTTTGAATTTGGATAGTGTGAGAAACACCTATGACCAACGCTTAGCGCTAAGCATTCCCATACCAACCATGACCCCTCATAAATAGATCTAATCTTATCAACAAGGGATTAACATACAAACCACAGTTTGAACCTTGGACCTCCCGAAAAAGAGCAAAAGCCCAAAAATTAAAGGTTGATAATTACTCTAACAAAAATAAATTAAATTAAAACACCTTAAATTATTTAAATACAAAAACCGTTTCATCTTATAAATGTCAAATATTTATTAGACACACTAATCAACTAACCTTATTTAAATTTACTTTAGTTAAAATAACCTCCTTCATCTTTTATTCCAAATATAAACATTCAAAACAAATAAATTATTAATGTTCCTTACTAATACTAATTAAATATCACAATCCATTTTGCTCAATAAAGTGACCAGTAGTCAAATAAAATATATAGCAACTTGTAATTGCATGCAAGCTCCCAACTTCAAAACCCTTAAGCGTTCAATCTTAAAAAGAAACAACGCGTAATTTTAAAACAACCTTAAACATGTTTGTGTGGTTAATATGCATACATTGTATTTATCACATCTTGCATGATTTACCATGATAGAGAGGGTCTGAGCCTCACCATGGCAGAGAGGGCTTGAGCCTCACCGTGGTAGAGAGGACCTTTGAGGGCCTGAGACTCATCGTGGTAGAGAGGGCCTCTAAGGGCCTGAGCCTCACCATAGCAGAGAGAGTATGAGTCTCATTGTGGTAAAGAGAGCTACAAATCTTAAGGTTTTAGCTCCATATATTTTTGGAAACCTCGATAACCCGGATGCCCTTTTGGATAGTGAATCTGGTAAGTAGATAACTTTGTATCTACATTTGGCTTATTGAGAGGAATGTTGGGCAGTTGGAACCTCAATTGGGGGGTTGGTAGAAGGATATATTGTTGGCTGAAGGATCTTAACATCTAGCGATGTTGTGGGGTGGTCTCCTATATTGGTTCATTCTTGGTCACTGGATCTATGGTTTGATTATTTTTACTACAGATGTAGGTGGGATCATGGGGTGGAATGCTGGGCAGTTGGAAACCTAGTAGGGGGGCTAGGGAAAGAAGGCTAGGCTACTTGAAGGAACCTCAACATCCAACTTTGCTAGTGGGTAGATGGCTAGACCAGGATACGGTTGGACTCCAACAAGATCTATGGGGTTTTAGCCTTGATATATTTTCATGTTGGAGGGTATCCTATCGCCAGGGCACTCTTTTACAAATCTCCTCTTCCAGCTAGTCTTATTTTATTTCCATGGTATGCTTTGATTCGAGCAGCTTTATTCGGGTATATTTTTTTTACTAAGGTGGGATGCTAGATGACTCAGATCCTAGGGTTTCAATGCACACATTTTTATCCATGATCCTCTCTTTTTCTCTCTTAGGTGTTGCACTAGGTGTTTTATATTTTTTATTTTCAAATGCTTTAAGAGTGGTTTTCTCCAACAGGATATGTGGGTTTCTTAGTGATTATTTATGATATTTTCCATTTGGTGGGTCTTTCATTGGCTATATGAGTGAGCCCTGTGGGATTATTTTTTGATATGTTGTGGATTTTGTTGGTCGGTATTTTCTAGTGTTATTTTCTTAAATTGGTTGTTTTTATGAGGGATTATCCTGTTACATGCTTTTTTGGATGGATTTGTTGATTATGATGACAAGATTCCCCTATTCTCCTTTCCTGTGAGGTAGAAAATGCTTTCATTTGGGTAATATTTATTTGTAAATTTGTTTTAACCGATAACATTTTTGTTATTCTATTGTTTTTCTTTGATGTTTTGGATTCCTGAGCACATAGTGGTTTGATCATGGGGTAATCTCTTGTATTTAATTGATACAAATCTATGGCTTGTTTTCTAGGAGGTTGCTTCATTGGATTTTAGTGTTTGATTTGTGGAATCTAGCTCAGTATTTCTTAATGTCTTATTGCTAGATCTAAGGTTTGGGGGTGCCTTTTAAAACCCTACATGTAATAGATTCGGGGACCATTTAAAACCCCTTATACTATCAATAAAAAAACATCTTGCATGATATATTACCTATTTGGGTAGTGGGCATTTTCAAAACAATTAGGTATTCAATATAAAGCATTATAACTATAAATATTTTGACTATTTTGTGGTTTCATTCATATTTGCTTTAGGATTTACATGTTTTACATGTTTTTGACTATTGTGTAATTTTTTATTTTGGTTTGTAAAGTATAATAAATTTATGTTTATTTATAAATCATTAAAGGGATGATATCTTGGTTTCATTTTTAATATTAGGTATAAAAATTAATTTCTATGTAGTTATATTATAAGATAAATTATTTGTTACATTGTTTCTTAATTTTTGATTGAAAGGAAAATAATATTTCTTTATTTTTACCATCATTCAAGTAAAAAAATAATCATATGGAATAAATATTTGTATGCTTGCATATTCTATTTATGCATCTTATATCAATTAGATTTTGGTATTAGGATAGAGAGGATCTTAGATGGAAGTTTTTGCTTCCCACAAACCCCAAGTTATTTGTGGATGAAGAACATCAAACTAGCTTATTATATCTCCATAAAACATCCCCTAATATTTAGTGTGATCCAAGGTAAAAAAGTAAGCATGTTTGGGACCCCCTCATGATTGCCCCCATTTTTGCTATATCACACCTTCTAAGCGTTATATTAAGAAAAGATAGGATAGGTACCTTAATACAATTCCCATGCAAATTAAAATATTAAGCAAAAAACCATTACACACATAAATGTATGTTGTTCTTTCAATTGGAGGAAAAAAGGTATAATGATACCCCTTTTCACACTTTTTAGAATTTGAAATTTTCTAGCAAAAATAGCAGTCACATTCTAACCTCTATATAAAATGCAAAAGAAAACATATAATATTTCTTATATTTTGCATGTTATGATCCACTAGATAATTTATTCTTATTGATAAAAATAAGAAATAATATTTGTAAAGAAAATTCCTTCATATGAATGAGTACTTGTGTTCCATACTTGGTTTGATAACTTGTGTATTTCATAATATTTCATTAAAAAGAATATATATAGTTTACAAGGTGAATATATCAAGTGTGGGTTTGACATATTAGTCCCACACATACAAAATATTTTTAATTGCATCACTAAAGAAGGTTTTCCATTGGAATGGACAACCAACCTAGTCATACCATTGCATAAAAATGGAGATATCAACAATCCTTCAAACTACCACACCATCATGATTGATCCTTAATTTGTAAAATTATTTGAAAGCATAATAGAAAGTAAAATTAGTCCATGGGTAAAAAATCAAGGAAAGGGAACAATAGGGAAAGCAATATTTAGACCAAAGTACTCAATAATAGATCACTACATTACTTTAAGATGCCTAATAGAGAGGACATGGAATGTGAAAGGAGAATTTTATTGTTGTTTTGTGGACTTTAAAAGGCTTTTGACACAGTACTTAGAGGTAAATTATAGAAAAAAATGGAATAACTTGACATGCCAACCAAGTGTATTTAGACTAAAGTAATAAATAATAGATCATTGCTTTACTTCAAGGCACTCAATAGAGAGAATATGAAATAAAAAAGGAGAAGTTTATTTTTGTTTTGTGGACTTTAAAAAGGATTTTGACACAATACCTAGAGGTAAATTATGAAAATAATGGGATAAATTGACATACCAAATAAGTATAAAGTAGATGTACATATACTTTATGAGTAGTTGTAGAAAAATTAGAACCCTAGAAGGAATACCAAAGAGGTTTTGGTGATAATATGGTGAAACGTGGCAATCCATTGATACCTACTTTATTTGGCCTTTATATTGACAAAATTGGAGCAAGGGGTGAAAAGCATGGGAGGCGAGGGATTACGATTGACTATTTATGTAGTCAAACTTCTCAATACTTGTCAAATATGCATAATTATCTCATAGATAAATGCCTAATTATCTCCCAAGTAAATTTCTCCAAGATCAAATATCAATTACATAAAATCACATTCAAAATAACACAACTATTGCACAATAAGCAATTTCACTAGTACATTCAAAATATTTTTAGATTATAAAAGATTACATAGAATGGAGTTTTATCTCCAATATATAACCTTACAAAATGACTCTTCTATATTCTTAACTATTGCTCTCCTCAAACTCATCTTAGAAAGCTACCTCCTCCTATAGCTTGCAGATCTCTACCTTGCATTTTGAAGAGCTATCGAGGTCAAGCTTCTCAAACATGGTAAGCAACCTCCCTAGATTTGATGGTGATGTCTTCTCCACCTCCAACATCCTGATAGCCTCATTCACCTCATATTGTATTCATAATTTCTCCTCATTCTGATCATTGTTGGAAGCATAGGGTGTCTTGATGACTTGTCTTCTAAGTAGGTCTAGGTGCTCCCGTAAGTCCTCTGAGATAAGACTCCTCTTATTCCTCTATAAAACTTGTAATATGACCTTGCTCTTATTTATGATGATGAGGAGCTCTCTCAAGCTCACCCTCATGGAAGGAGGTAAGATTAAATCCTCCTTATCCTTTAGCTCTTGAAAAAGTAGATATCTCACCTTTACTCTTCGAGCTATGCAAGTGACATGTTCAGTATGCCATTGTTTTGGCTCCCCTAAAGACTCAATTTCCTTGGAAAAGAGAAGCAATGATCGAACCAATGATGTGGAAGACTGATTCGTGAGATGGGGGTTCAAAATAAATAGAGGAAATTTGATTTCTCCTAACCTAGTAAGTGTAGGAGGCCTTAAAAAGTGATAATTCATTTCCATTGCAACTAATTATTGTTATGAGTGAATCATGTGGTTATATCATCACCATATTTTGCTATAGAGAATCATACTTTAAGATCAAAATTGATGAGACTAGATGCATACCGTAGGAGGTACCTTTAGTGATGATATCCTTCTCACCCTCTGGTCTGATGAATCCATAATCACAACTTGGGTGTTATCCTATAGTCATTCTATCCTTCTCACCCTCTATTCTAGTTAATTTAGAACACTTAGAGGGTAGACGCATAACACCCCTCCCTTAACATGTAGAATCTTGAGCTTGATTTTTTCTCATCCATTTATGTAAGGGAGTTTAGTGTAGATGTTATGGTGCTTAATTGGTGACCACATATCTAGATTAATATCTAGCACCATGGAAAATTAATGTTATGCCATTTACTTGTCACTAATCATGGTCTCCTTCACAAAAAGTGTAAATAATGTAGTGGTTTATCCTATACCAAACCATTGAAACTTGACAAAATTGCAAATAATGCAATGGTTTATCTCATACCAAACCACAATGGAATATTATCTTATATTTTTTAAAATATCTCACCAAGAATCCTTATTTGACAACTTCAAACAAGGGCCACCATTATACTGCTTGTATAATGACCTATATGGACTTCCCATACCACCCATTTGTAGTGGTCATTCTCAAAGACCTCATTAATTGCATACATATAAATTAATGGTATTGGGTGACTTCTATTTATTCATACTTTTCGATGTTGTAGATAAAGGTAGGCTCAGGGTTAAAATTTCATCCTTTTCAATGATTTAATCATATAGAGATATTTATTGATTCTTCTTATAATAGTAAAGACTTTTAAACCCTAGTGAAAATATATATTTTCTCCATTTAGATCATCTATTTATTTAAATATGATTATTAGATCAATAAATTTTCTAAATAATAACCATCTATTCAAAGTAGAATATTTTTAAATATTTTATCTATTCGTATAAACAAGTCAAATAGAATAAGTGCTAATATTATTATTTTACAATAATAACATTATTTCACTTTTCTTTTCCTTATATAAATATAAAAATAAAATAGAATAGGTGCTAATATTATTATTTTACAATAGTAACTTTATCTCACTTTTCTTTTCCTTAAATAAATATAAAAGTAAAAAGCTTGTAAAATAAAATTCAAATAATAGCAACATCATTCAAGAGAGAAAAATCATTTTCTTTCTATTTAATAAGAGAGTCAAATCTAAAAATCATTTTCTTTTTATTTAATAAGAGAATAAAATCTAAGAATGTGACTTCAAATAGTGTGGAACCCAATTAAATATTTTAAAATAAAAGAGCTTGTTCTACGTATTTTAATATGAAAAGATTAACTATTTTAAATTCAGATATATAGTCAAATAAGGGCTCCTTTATAAAATAGGTTATGAACATTAAAACTTCCAATATACTAATGTCATTTTACATAGTTGTTTAATGCAAAAACTAATGCGTGCGAGGATAAGTCTTCTATGGTAGGTGTCATTAATAGGACAATCCCCCTTTCGTACCGCCTATGTTCCACATACCATCTGCTCTCACGTACCTATAGTTTCCCTCTCGTAAGGGCGGGTATATAGAGAGGTTGGTATATCGGTCCGACAATGGTATATTAAAGGGGTGATCATTTATGGGAGTCATATAAGCCAACATTCTGTATTTAAACGTTTTTCAAAACTTGCAAAAACAAAACAAAATCATAAAAATGCACTAAAACCAGTCTAGGACACGCCATTAATCTTTAAAAAAGATAATCACCATTTGTGTATGTGTGTGTTCATTTTTTCTTAGTGTAACAAAAATAAAAATAAAAAAAATCATAAACAAAAGATAAAAATCTACGCATTTTGTCACTCCCTCCAAAAGCTCCAAGGATTCCCGCAATCGCTTGGTCACTCCAAAATGCCCCAAAGGTGTCCATGAACCCTTTGGTCAACCCAAAAGCACCCCAAAGGTGCCCATAAGTGATGCAGGAGCATCCAAAAAAATATGGGAAATCTTATATTTTTCCCTAAATTTTAGTGCATCTTGCCGGGGCCATAACTTCTCAACCGTAGCTCCGATTGACGCAAAATTTTACAGGGAGTTAGTTGGGATAATTTTAAACAAATATAATTCCTTAGAATTCTATTTGTCCAAAAAAATCAGTTTTCAAGGCCAAATTCCATCATCTAGTGCCCCGAAATTAGGTTTTAAAATTACTCGGTTAATTTTTTATGCTTTTTGAGCTGTTCGAAGGTCAATATCTCCTAATGTGTTTAGATTTAGGACTTGAAACTTCACTTTTGTCTTATCTATTATAAGAGGGATGTGCACCCCAATTTTGGGCCCCATATGACTCATTTCAATTTTTAGGGTTTTTTAGAGAGACATCGTCATGGTGTTCACCCGTAGCCAAGCCCACTCATGGGCAGACGCTGCAAAGAATGTCCAAGGAGACACAAGTCACCTCCGTTATAGTCCCAAGGATTTATTCATACCACCTTGGTGACCTGACACACAAGGCAGTCCCCTCCACACCTTAACGGATAGGGACTATAGGGGCACCCCTTCTAGGAGCACTCCTGTTCAGCATAGCACTCAGCACACACCCTTCCATGAGGGGTACATTCGTATGAGAGCTCCCTTAGATGCTCACTATGAGCGATCACCGTGCGATGAAGTGCTAAGTCAACATAGGGTTCGATGGAAGGAACCACATGATTACACTATCCCTCCTTCACCCCCTCTAGTTGTCAGGACTACAAGGACAAATCTAGAGCGCAAGGTTCATCCAGAGCACAAGGCTCTTCAGGCAGGGCGAGCCAACTCCATCCATAATTTTTTCACCTATGAAAGAGAGCACAAGGAAGACCCCTACCTTCCTTGAGAGCAATATACAGTGCGGGAGCAATACGCCTCCACACCTGCTATCTATCAGGACCACTCACTGAGGCCAGAACCTCGGATAAATGCCACTACCTCCAATAGAGGGAGGTGGCCTATAGAGATCTTGGATCACTACGACCAAGATAGATATCTAGGAGAGGCATATAGGCCTTCTTGAAATGAGGCGGTAGGACCAATTATCTTAGAATCTATCGAGCATATCGCACACCGGATGCAACTCAGACAACTTGAGCTAGAACGACAATAGTTAGAGCAATGGTATATTTTAAATAAAGAGCACCTTCACCGCCAGAAGGATGAGTTGTTCCAACACACTATGCAGGAGAAGACTCCAACCCCTCACACACATAAGACAAAACATTATGAGAGGCACAACCCTTGGGTGCGAGACAAGTCTCCGTGACCCTATCGAGCACCACCCCCAATGCCTCCTAGACATGATCGGGAGGCTACTCCTATAACCAATGACGGCCGCCTTCCTCAGGAACCCACTCAGGTTTATGGGCCACCCTTATAAATTCATCAAGAAGCCTCTAAGGAATCAGAGCGAGAAGAAGAGCGGGATGAACTGCCCTACCAAGGCATGGGGGGTGCTATCTGGCCACCCCTCCATAGGCCCCAAGTTCCGCAACAATAACCAACCAAAGAGGGGGAGCTCAAATCCCCTGATACATGCAAAGCGCTAGAGCACTTCGAGTTGATAGAGACCAAGATTTTAGAGCTCCCAAGGCCCAACTTACATGAGGCTCCTTTCAAAGAGGATCAACCTCCGATCGTAAGGCTACCTGATAATGCAGTCCTCCATGTCTTAGAATCTCTAGATTTTGATGAGCTATACTCACTGGCCAAAGGTGAGGATAAGATAGAGATAGCCCACAGCAATCACATGTGACAACATCGACATCCCATAAATATCGATGAAGCACTTCAACAGATAAACATAATACTAGGGCATGAGTGGCGCGTTAACCCACCGTAGTGGGACCAAGCGTTACATCCGCCACTTTGGGCACACAAAGATCAACTTCTACCCAGAGACTTCATAGCAACATCAGTGCCGAGGGCGGACCCTGTCCTCCTATCTGTGCATAGGGCCAATCCATTCATGCCAATCCCTACAGATCCAGATCCGATGCACACATATCATCAAGATGGGGGTACATCTATCCCTTGAAGAGCAAGCCAAAAGCTCCAAGGATTACCGTAATCACTTGGTCAAACCCAAAAGCTCCAAGGATTATCGCAATCGCTTGGTCACCCAAAAAGCTCCAAGGATTATTGCAATCACTTGGTCATCCCAAAAGCTCCAAGGATTATCGCAATCACTTGGTCACCCCAAAAGCTCCAAGGATTATTGCAATCACTTGGTCACCCCAAAAGCCCCAAGGATTATCGCAATCGCTTGGTCAATCCCCAAAATGCTCCAAGTATTCTCGCAGTCGCTTGGTCAATCCCAAAAAGCTCCAAGGATTATTGCAATCACTTGGTCACCCCAAAAGCTCCAAGGATTATTACAATCACTTGGTCATCCCAAAAGCTCCAAGGATTATCGCAATCACTTGGTCACCCCAAAAGCTCCAAGGATTATCGTAATCACTTGGTCACCCCAAAAGCCCCAAGGATTATCGTAATCGCTTGGTCAATCCCCAAAATTCTCCAAGAATTCTCGCAATCACTTGGTCAATCCCATAAATGCTCCGAGGATTCCTAAATCACTTGGTCAATCCCAAAAATGCTCCAAGGATTCTTGCAATCGCTTGGTCAATCCCAAAAATGCTCCAAGGATTCTTGCAATCGCTTGGTCAATCTCAAAAATGCTCCACGGATTATCGCAATCACTTGGTCACCCCAAAAGCTCCAAGGATTATCGCAATCGCTTGGTCACTCCAAAAAGTCCCCAAAGGATTCTCGAAATCCCTTGGTCACCATCAAGAAAATTCAAAAACAACAAAAATCATCAAAAACAACAAAAATTTGCATCTCATTTTTAGGCATGCTTAAATTCATCAATAAAATCTCTTCTTACATCTCATCTTCATATTTCATAAAAATCATTCCATCAAAATTCAAAAATATATAGCTATACTAAGCATCGCTTCTATACATTGCATATTTGTGGTCGTCCAGGTCAAAGGCACCATAGGCTGTAATTACTCTGCTAGTCCATCTGGTTCCACATTTTTTCATTTTATAGATAGTCCAAAAGAACAAAAATACACCATTTACTGCTTTTTACCACACTAGAGCCAGTGGTCTTATAATGTATGAAGAGTTTTCATCTTTCAGTCGTAATTTGCTTTCTAGCCATGTACTGTACCAATTCAGGCAGATTTTATGAAGGTAGAGTCATACTTGAAATACGCCTTGTTACGTACCATCCCAACACAAATTAAAACACATAAAAATTCCCAAGTTGTGTGAACAAAAGATGAAACCTGTAGAGCAATCCAGGTCACCATAAGCAAAACGGCTATCTTGCTCATCCCCCTGTGCGAATGACCCAAAGAATGTTGAGAGTTGGCAAAAGGACAAGCATCCTCCCTGCCCAATTCCCCAAGAATCCCAAGTTCTCAAAAGTTGCAAAACATACAAAATTTACAAATGTCAAAACACCAAAATTCGACATCCCACAGTGCATACATTAAAAAAAAAAAAAACACAAACAATAGTGATTCTCGTCACTCCATATCCAAATCCCTTGCTCAAAAAGAAAAACAAATAAAACAAAAATAAACAGTGATTTTATCACTACAAAGGAGCAAGTATCCCAATACAATTGAAGAAAAGAAGGGAGTCGAACTTGAATCCCCGGAACTCTCAGCATTTCGACAGGTCATGAGGCAAGCCTCAGTATCGGTTTGGTTGATAGCCTATCGATCACTAGCGGTAAACTTCCCGCATGACGATATATCTGTCACATTAATGTTTCAAGAAACAATTTGTTTTCTAATAAAGAAATAACACTAGGTATATAATCTAAGGCGAATGCTATGTTAAACCAAAACATGTTGAATTCGTCTCCAAACACTTTTTAAGAAACAATCTATTTCCTAATAAAGAAATAATACTAGTAATACAATCTAAGGCGAATGCTACGTTAAACCAAAACAAGTTGGATTCGTCTCCAAACACTTTTTAAGAAACGATCTATTTCCTAATAAAAAAAAATAAGACTAGTTATATAATGTAAGGCGAATGCTACGTTAAACCTAAACAAGTTGAATTCTTCTACAAATGCGTTGTTCGAATTGATTATGTCTCATGTGGAGTCTAATTGTTTTGAACGATTCTCCTTCGGACAACTTTCTCTGTCCTCTATTGTCGAGAATCTCCAGATATGGCTATATCATCATCGGGACCGGGTACGTTGTTTGAAGATGATTATACTCAGTCAAATTCAATCTTAAAGTATGATTCTACAGCAAAAGATGCTGATGATATAACCACATGATTCTCTCATAACAGCAGTTAGTTGCAATGGAAACCAAGTATCGCTTGTTAAGGTCTCCTGCACTCAATAGGTTAGGGGAAATCAAATTGCCTCTGCAGATCTTGAGCCCCCATCTCACGAATCAGTCTTCCACGTCACTGGTTCGATCGTTGCTTCTCGTTTCCAAGGAAATTGACTCCTTGGAGAAGCCAAAACAATGGCATACTCAACATGTCGCTTGCATAACTCGAAGAGTAAAGGTGATGTCTGTGCTTTTTCAAGAGCTAAAGGATAAGGAGGAGTTAATCTTGCCTCCTTCCGCGACGGTGAGCCTGAGAGAGCTCCTCATCATCATAAAGAAGAGCAAGGTCATATTACAGGTTTTGTACAGGAACAGGAGGAGCCGCATATGGCGTCTTCTGGAGAGCGACTCTATCTCTCGACGGCTGGACGAGATGAGGCGGGAGATGGCAAAGGCACTGCAGATGTTGCCTCTGGGGCTGTTGCCCATCTCGGAGGACGTACGGGAGCACCTGGACCTGCTTAGGAGACAAGTCACCAAGACACCCTCTGCTTCCCACAACGGCCGGAATGAGGAGGAATCGCGACTACAGCACGAGGTGAATGAGGCCATCAGGATGTTGGAGGCGGAGAAGGCACCGCCGCCGGATCCAGGGAGGTTGCGTGCCGCGTTTGAGAAGCTCGGCCTCGGTAGCTTTTCGAAATGCAGGGCGGAGATCCGCAAACTACAGGACGAGGCGGCTTTCCAGGCTGACACAGGCGCCGGCGTTTCTGCGTTGGGCAGAATTCAGCGTCTGATCAGCTTGGTCACCTACGCCAAATCCGTCTTGTTTGCTGATAACGAGGAGGAGGAGGGGGAGGAGGACAGCGAAGTGGTACCGTGTTCTCCCACCTTCCGCGACGCGGCTGCGTTAACCAATTCGAGAAGCATGAGATCTTATTCGTGTATTCCGGACGAGATGAAGTGCCCGATCTCGCTGGATCTAATGAGGGACCCCGTCATCGTGGCTTCTGGTCACACGTACGACCGGGCGTCAATCTCAGAGTGGCTGGACTCCGGCCACTGCAAGTGCCCTCTCAGCGGGCAGAAGCTCCCCCGACACCCGTTGCTCATTCCCAACTACGCCCTGCGCAGTCTCATCAGCGAGTGGTGTGACCGTCACAAGGTTCCCTTCCACTTCAGCCGCGAAGGAAACAGCGCCCTGGCGCAGGAGGCCATCAAGTCGACCGCCTCCTACTTGGTGGGAAAGCTCTCCACCGGCTCTCGAGAGGTGCAGACGCAGGCGGCCTACGAGCTCCGCCTCCTTGCCAAGTGCGGCACCGAGAACCGTAAGTACGTGGCGGAGGCCGGGGCGATTCCCTTCCTCGTACACCTCTTATCGTCCTCGGATCCCAAGGCGCAGGAGAACGCCGTCACTGCTCTTTTCAATCTCTCCATATACGACAACAACAAGGTTCTTATAATGGCGGCACACGGCGCAGTCGACGGTATTGTGGGAGTACTGGAGCGGGGCGGCACAACGGAGAGCCGAGAAAACGCCGCCGCCACGCTCTTCAGTCTGTCCATGGTGGACAATTACAAGATCGCCATTGGCGGCAAGGCCGCCGCCATCCCTGCTCTGGTGCGTCTCCTTAGCGAGGGGAGCACCAGAGGAAGGAAGGACGCTGCCAGTGCTCTTTACAACCTTTGCATGCACAACGGCAACAAGGCCCTAGTGATAAGGGCCGGTGCAGTTCCCGTGCTGGTGGATCTTGTTGTCAACAGGGATGAGAAGTCGGGTGCCGGCGTAACGAACGAGGCCCTCGCCGTGCTCTTTGTTCTTCTCGGGTGTGCAGAAGGATTGGAGGCCATTGGATGCAACAGCGTTCCGCTCATTTCCACGCTAATTGATTTGGTCAGAGTGGGAAGCGAGAAAGAAAAGGAGAACGCCATTGAAGTTTTGGCGGCCATGTGCAGAAGCGGTGGGGATTATATGGTGAGGAGGTTGGTTACACAATTTCCAGAAAGTATTATTCCGACCCTGCAAATAGTGGCATGGATGGGATCCCCTCGAGCCAAAAAGAAAGCAACTTCGCTTCTCAAACTTCTGGAGATGCAGCTGCTGAAGCCCTGAGTTGTTGTATATGAACAACGACGTTGGAAAATTGACTGTCATTTTAACGTTATGCAGAAGTAATTGTGCTACGCTATCTATTTTATTTAATATATATTCTAACCCTATTGGGATCAGATTCACTCCGGTTATGTTTGGGGAAAAAAACACCCCCCCCATTAAATACATAAATTACTTGCAACGCTGACATGCAGACAAGCCATAGAAGAAAGGAGTGCATTTTAGATGTGGCAGAGGAGAGGGCTAATTAAAATTTTGCCCAGCGTTTTAATCTCTAATTTTAATAACATTTGAGGCATCAGACTAGAATTTTGATATATTATAGCAATGGTATTCATAATATATATTATATGAGCAATCAATATGAATAAAATAATTAAAAACAGTATTCATAAAAATCATAGTAATATGAATATAAACAGTGAATATTATGTAATAATATCAAGAAACATTACAGTAAAATTGTTCCAAACATGCATATACTCTTTAATATCAATGTTTGAATATAATTTTTAAATTTTGCATACTAGTTTTATCTATGTTATATAACTTTAGAAAGGTGATTCTTCAATACTTGACTATTTTTGTCTATGTTATATAATCTTAGAAAGATAATTTTTCCTTGACTATTGTACTCCTCACATATCCAAGAGTTGCAACATTTTCTATTGTATAATATGAAGACTAGCAGATCCTTTGGTTTCTCATCTTGCCACTTATATAGTCTTAATAGGGAAACCACAATGGTAAAATACATTTGACTTTCCTAAAAGAGACCCAAATTTAATTCATAGGGAGGGTGGCCCGGGATGTGCCTCCATATTTTCAGCCTATTAAAAAATAATAGTGAAGGAAAATCAGATTGCAAGACATTAAGAAAAGTTGTAAAATTAAAAAACATTTTTTTTGCTCCTATAAGAATCCATTCAAAATATAAAAGATCAAATTATACTCAAATGTGTAAACAATGAAATAAATATGGATATAAAGTTAAAAATTGTTGGTATTTTATTCATTGTAAAAATTATAGGAGTCATGTTCATATCCACAAAACTTATTGGTATTCATGAATGAAGCAATATAAAAGACATATTAATAATGGCATTTCTTGAAATTCTTAAATAGATTATCACAAAAGCAACTTTGAAAATAATTAGAATTACAACAAATGCAATACCAATAACAATATTGTAGCTAAAGATAAAGATGAAAGATGAAGATAAAAGATAAATATAGAAAACTAAAAGTCCTCACACCAAATAATGTAATATAGGGGGTTCTAGAGATAATATATTATTTGGTACATTAAAGTATCATTGAGTACTAATATAAATATTAGTTTAGGGAGTGCATTTAATATTTGTCTAAAGTATGTGTTAAAGTATAAAGAGTGTTTATGTGTTATGTAATAAAGTGTGCAAG
>JAQPPZ010005716.1:0-51623 GCA_028583015.1 Wollemia nobilis
CAAGCCCCAACCGAACCTTGGGCGAAACCGGATTGCGCTCCAGACATGGGCGAAGTCGGACTGCGCTGCCGCAGTCCGGGATCCCGGAAAAGGGCTGACATGACGCCGCACCTACCCTCTGACAGATGTGATGCTAGTGCGGCGATTGGTCAGAAACCCTAGTTGAGGGCTTGTCAGGACCTGTCAGAGGACAAACCCTAATCCTCCTCTCCCCGAGGCTATATAAGGCGTCTCGGGTATTTCAGAAGTAGAGAAGGAGAAAGAGCAGTGAAAGAGAGTGAGGAGCAGAGGCAAAGAAAAGTATCTCAGCGAGCAGTTTGACTCAGCTGATTAATGTCTAAGCAGCCGACTCGACATTTTGTCTATTTAGCTTATCCTGCAGCGCAGCCTGCAGATGTTGAAATTTCCTCGGTTGAGGAACTCTGTAACCCTCATTTAATATAAATAAAGTTTGTTGTTTGTTTTAGGGACCTTTAGGGTTTGCAGTTTGTTGTTCTCTGTTTCGGTTATTCTCTCCTCTCATATGGGTGTTGCCAAGCCAGGAAAACCCAGCGGCAGCCGCGGAAGTTGGCCAAGTCTGAAGCTTGCAACTCGTTGCCGTGTGAAGTTGGTCGTCGAGCCCGGCGAAGTTTGTCGCCCAGCGAAGTCCGCGCGACTGTCGCACTTCGGTAGTTCTAAGCTGTGAAGTTCGCACTTTGCGCGACTGTCGCACTTTGGCAGTTCTTTGCTGCGAAGTGCGCACTTCGGCCAGAAGGAAGTGCGAAGTACACACTTCGGTCGAAGTCAGTGTGCTGTGTGCACTTCGTGCGATAGCCGCACTTCGGCCAGAAGGAAGTGCGAAGTACGCACTTCGACCGAAGTCAGTGCACTATGCGCACTTCACGCGATAGCCGCACTTCGGCTAGAAGGAAGTGCGACAGTCGCGCAGAATTCGCTGGGCAACAAACTTCGTCGGGCTCGACGACCAACTTCACATGGCAACGAGTTGCAAGCTTCAGACTTGGCCAACTTCCGCGGCTGCCGCTGGGTTTGCCTGGCTTGGCAACACCCGTATGAGAGGAGAGAATAACCGAAACAGAGAACAACAAACTGCAAACCCTAAAGGTGCCTAAAACAAATAGCAAACTTTATTTATATTAAACGAGGGTTACAGAGTTCCTCAACCGAGGAAATTTCAACATCTGCAGGCTGCGCTGCAGGATAAGCTAAACAGACAAAATGTCGAGTCGACTGCTCAGACATTAATCAACTGAGTCAAACTGCTCACTGAGATACTTTTCTTTGCCTCTGCTCCTCACTCTCTTTCACTGCTCTTTCTCCTTCTCCACTTCTGAAATACCCGAGACGCCTTATATAGCCCCGGGGAGAGGAGGATTAGGGTTTGTCCTCTGACAGGTCCTGACAAGCCCTCAACTAGGGTTTCTGACCAATCGCCGCACTAGCATCACATCTGTCAGAGGGTAGGTGTGGCGTCATGTCAGCCCTTTGCCGGGATCCCGGATTGCGGCAGTGCAGTCCGACTTCGCCCATGTCTGGAGCGCAATCCGATTTCACCCAAGGTTCGGAGCGTAGTTGGGCACAGGCGTGAAATCTGGGTTAATTTTTCTAACACCCTCCTTTAAGCCTGATTTCACGAGTGCTTTGACTCTAAGCTGCTCTCGCAATCTGCTAAAGTCTTCCTCCTTCAAAGGCTTCATGAAGATGTCAGCCAGCTGCTCCTTAGACCTACAAAACTGCAGTTGTACTTTGCCAAATTTCACCAGCTCTCTAATGAAATGATATCGGATGTCTATGTGCTTCGTCCGACCATGGAACACGGGATCCTTTGAGAGTGCAATGGCCAAATTGTTATCACAGAAAATTGTTGTCGTGCCATCCGAAGGAAAGTTCAGTTCACTCAGAACTCTTCGCAGCCAAACTGCCTGGCATGCGGCTGATGTGGCGGCGACATATTCTGCTTCGGCTGTGGACAACACAATGATGGGTTGTTTCTTGGACGCCCATGATACTGCCCCTGATCCGAGATGGAAAGCATACCTGGAGGTGCTCTTTCGATCGTCAGTACTGCCAGCCCAGTCACTGTTCGTGAAGCCCACTAGCTCCAGCTGGTCTTGTCTAGCGTAAAATAGGCCATGGTTTCGTGTCCCGTTGACATAGTGCAAGATCCTCTTGCCTGCTTGCCAGTGCGTGTCCTTCAGAGTCTCCATGAAACGGCTGATCAGATTGATTCCGAACATCAGATCTGGCCAGGTTGCAGTCAAATATATCAAACTACCAACTAGCCTCTTGAACAAGGTTGGGTCGACATTCCTCCCTGAATCCAATTTGCTCAGCTTCAAACCTGTGGCTGCAGGTGTGATGGCAGGTTTGCTGTCCTCCATCTTGAAGCGCTTCAGGACATCCTTTGCATACTTGCCCTGAGAAATGAAGATGCCATCTACCGATTGGTCAACTTCAATGCCAAGAAAATACTTCATCACCCTAAGTTTGTCATCTCTAACTCCTTCTTCATGGCTGTTCTAAACTGGTCGAACAGGACATTGCTGTTGCCAGTATAAATCAGATCATCCACATACAGGTAGACGATAATGACCTCACCTGCTTCATTTGTCTTCATGTACAGGGTGTGCTCATATGGGCATTTCTGAAACCCATTCTCCTGAAAATAGTCGTCAATCCGACTGTACCAATCTTGGGGCGCCTGCTTCAAACCGTACAGGGCCTTCTTTAGCTTCAGGACTTTGCCCTCCTGGCCTTCAAATTCGTAACCCGGTGGCTGGTCTATGTAGACCTCTTCCTCTAACACTCCGTTGAGGAAGGTTGACTTGACATCCATCTCGGTACATCTTCCAACCTTGTTGGGCTGCTAATGCCAAGATCATCCTGACTGTGTCAAGTCAGGCTACAGGTGCATATACCTCATGGTAATCGATGCCTGACTTTTGCTTGTAACCCTTCGCCACCAATCTAGCTTTGTGCTTGTCAATGTCTCCTTGGGCATTGAACTTTGTCTTATACACCCACTTGACCCCAATGGTCTTCTTCCCTGCTGGAAGATCTATCAGCTGCCATGTTTCATTCTTTTCAATGGTCGCTATCTCTTCATCCATCGCCTACACCCACTTCTGATTCTGACTTGCATCTTCGAACTCTACTGGATCAACTTTAGTAAAGAAAGCAAAGTCAGAGTGCTCTTCATCTATGTGGGTTCGGGTTGCCTCGTAAATGTCTTGCAAGCTCCGAGTCTTCGTAGGTGTCCTCAGGTTTTGGATTCTGCTTGCAAGTGGAGGTGATTGTGATGGAGTGGTTGTGCTACTACTGGCACCGCTGTTGTTGCTGGAAGTTGCAGGTGGCTGCACACTTCCTTCTTCCAAGTCAACAGACTGAAATTTTGCTGGCTCTAACTGGCCAGTCTTTGAGTTCTCGTTCCAGGCTTGATCTTCAAGAAATTTCACATCACAGCTGATGATGAGCTTCTTCGTCACAGGGTTGTACAACCTATATGCCTTCGCCTGGTCACTGTACCCTGTGAAAATGCATTTCTCGGCTTGATCATCCAACTTCTGTCGCTTCTCTTCTGGAACATGTGCATATGCAATGCACCCGAACACACGCAAGTGAGCCACACTTGGCTTCACTCCGCTCCAGGCCCCCTGAGGGATTTTGTCCTTCATGCTTTTGGTGGGACATCTGTTCAGCAAGTAGACTGCACATGTTACAGCCTCTACCCAGAATTCATGCGACAATCCCTTTGCATTCATCATGCTTCTTGCCATTTCCATGATGGTTCGGTTCTTCCTCTCAGCTACGCCATTTTGCTGTGGCGTGTATCTGGTAGTGAACTGCCTTCGAATTCCGTGCTGCTTGCAGTAGTTGTGGAATTCGTTGGAGATGTACTCTCCACCTCCATCAGTTCTGAGAGTCTTCACATAATAACCACTCTGTTTCTCCACTAGAGCCTTGAACTTCTTGAATCTGGCAAATGCCTCTGACTTCAGCTTGATGGCATAAATCCAAGTCTTCCGGATGAAGTCATCTATGAATGTCAAGAAGTATTTGTTGCCGACAAATGTGGTGGTCTACATCGGACCACAAATGTCTGAGTGCACCAGCTCCAAAGGCCGTGATGCTCTCCAAGACTGCCCTATAGGGAATGCATCCCTGTGCTGCTTGCCGACTAGGCAACCTTCACACACTTGGTTCGGTTGCTCGATAAGGGGTAAACCCTTCACCATTCGCATCTTATGCAATTGATTCAGGCCACTGAAGCTCAGGTGACCGAATCTGAGATGCCACAGCCAAGTAGCATCTTTCTCAACTGCACTCAGAGACATCAAAGATTCATTTTGAATCTGCAGTAGAAACATTTTGTTTTTCGTCATGGACACCGTTGCAATTTTTCCATGCTCTTTGTCTCTGATGGAACAGACACCGTCTTTGAACAGTACAGTGTGCCCCTTCTGCACAAGCTGTCCAACACTTAGCAGATTATGCTTCAACCCAGGCACATAGAAAACATCTTGAATTGTTTTTCTATCACCGTGCCAGGTGCGGATGAGGATCTTGCCTTTCCCATCATAGGAACTTTGTTGTTGTTCCCCATCTTGACTTCGGACTGGACTATTTCATCCAGTTGTGAGAACATCTCTCTGTTCCCAGTCATGTGGTTGCTGCAACCACTGTCAAGATACCAGATGTTTTTCTTGCTCTCCTCTTCAATACTGCAAGTCAACAGTACATTACCTCCTGCCACATTTCCGGGTTCCTCCGTATAATGGGCTTGCTGTTGATTCTCATTCGCCATCTTCTTCTTGCACTGTGAGGCATAATGGCCAAACTTGTTGCAGTAGTAGCATTGGACCTTTGACATGTCCTTCTTCTGAGAGCTTCCTTGCTGATTTCTGCCAGTGCCTCTTCCTCCTTGCTGATGAAAGTTGCAACTTGGCTCAGTGTCATGAGGGTTTGATCTCCCTCCTTGCTTGTTACTTCTCCCACGCCTACTTCTACCTCTTCCTCCTTGAGAACTAGAAGCGCTATGGTGGGAGTCTTGTCTGCCACTGTCTCGGACTGAGGCTTGAGCCTGAAATGCTTGCTCTAGAGAGGTCTGAGATGAACGACTCAGCCTCTGTTCATGGGTCTGCAATGAACCCATGAGTTCATCTGTCGAGAGGGTTGTCAGATCCCTCGACTCTTCGATTGCTATCACAACCGAGTCGAACTTAGCGAGCGTGACTTCCGAGAATCTTCTCCACGATTCTCCGGCTCTGGACATTTTCTCCGTTCAACCGCATCTGGTTGATAATGTCAGTCGTCCGGGTGAAGAAGTCACTCATCGAATCGGACTCGCTCATCTGCAGGTTCTCAAACTGTCTCCTCAACATCTGTAGTTTCACCAACTTCACTTTAGCTTATCCTGTAGCGCAGCCTGCAGATGTTGAAATTTCCTCGGTTGAGGAACTCTGTAACCCTCGTTTAATATAAATAAAGTTTGTTGTTTGTTTTAGGCACCTTTAGGGTTTGCAGTTTGTTGTTCTCTGTTCCGGTTATTCTCTCCTCTCATACGGGTGTTGCCAAGCCAGGCAAACCCAGCGGCAGCCGCGGAAGTTGGCCAAGTCTGAAGCTTGCAACTCGTTGCCGTGTGAAGTTGGTCGTCGAGCCCGGCGAAGTTTGTCGCCCAGCGAAGTCCGCGCGACTGTCGCACTTCGACAGTTCTAAGCTGCGAAGTTCGCACTTCGCGCGACTGTCGCACTTCGGCAGTTCTTTGCTGCGAAGTGCGCACTTCGGCCAGAAGGAAGTGCGAAGTACGCACTTCGGCCGAAGTCAGTGCGCTGTGCGCACTTCGCGCGACAGCCGCACTTCGACCAAAAGGAAGTGCGAAGTACGCACTTCGGCCGAAGTCAGTGCGCTGTGCGCACTTCGCGCGACAGCCGCACTTCGGCTAGAAGGAAGTGCGAAGTACGCACTTCGCCGCGGATCCAGCGCAGTACGCACTGCGCGGCGAAGCACGTCCTTCGCCCGGAGGTTTGCGCAGTCTGCACTGCGCTCCCGTCGCTTGGAGCTTGCCCTGCGCGGATTGTACAGACGGACTTCGGGAAAGAAAATCGCCATTATTCTTTCACTTTCGACCTCGCGGCTCATTCTTCAACAGTATCAGCTCAACGCGACAGGCGTACCAGGTCTGCAAAGATAAAAACTATTCTCGAAGGAGTCGGAGGTCGTGGGAGGTATTCACGACAGTCCCAAGGAAATGAGAGAAAAATCATAGATGTGGACACGGTGGTGGCATCTCTGATTGCGACCATCACATTTGCAGCCATCTTTCAAATCCCCGGCGGAATGGAGGTTGACAAAGATAGTGCCATGTATGGGGGTGCCAAGTCCGCAATTCTTCCTTCCTTCCGATCGTTTTTAACGTTAAATACTTCTGCCCTGTTTACTTCCCTTACAGTGGTGATCATGTGGTTGCTCCGTGAACGATTGCCAGAAGAGCTTCTCTATGATAATCGATCCAGAGTGTCCGGCCTGTCGGCAATATGTTTGGGAGTTTCAATCGTCTGTACGGGCATCGCATACCTAAGTGCATACGTCGTGATCGTACCTCCAGATGATAAGATGTCCTTATCTGAAAAAGAGTACAACATATTAAAATATCTTTCTATTAGCATAGTCGGGGCAGCAGGCTTTGCACCAATCATAGCATGGACTGGTTTTTTCATGATGGTGGTTCACAAATTTTCTAATTGTGTGTTCACCAGGAAACCATATCCACGCCTGTTTCCAATCTCGGTCTTGTGCACTTGGGTCGCTGCATCAGTGCTCGTCGGTGTGGGCGCAATTCTCTTTTTCCGTGTGTTTTATCATATTATTATTTAACATTAGAGTTCAGAGGATTATTGTTTTGGTCCGTTAATGCAATTGATCATAACGTGTTTTATGGTTGGCAATATTTACATAATCGTTTAATATTACAGTTTTATAATATCATGTCATCTTATTTATAATAATGATTCCAGTTTTGTATAATATTTTTATTTATTAGTGACTAATTTAAAAATAACATATAATTTTTAGCTTATAATTTATTTATTATATTCAAAAATTGAATTCAATCTTTTTGTTCTCTAAATTTTATAATTGTTTTTTAGAAAACTGTTATATGTATAAAAAAAATAAATCTATCGTAAAAATAAAAATATTATAAAATATTATAAAAGTTATACATATAAAATTTTCAATGTTTAAAATTGAAAGTAAAAATGTTTATTTTGTAACCTTTAACTCTAGTTATCTCAATCAAATAGTATTAGTTCAATAAGATATGTTTCCCAAGTTTCAACGAGAAGACTTAGGTTTGAATCTTACTAAGCAATACATGCATAATTACCAAACTATTCTAATACCAATATGTTGTTATGATGTAACACATGTGTGGCTTGTTTTAATTAATCCATTTCAAAAAATAGCTCTAGTTATCTCAATGAATTTTAAATATTAGTAAAAGTACATATATTAATATAAACTTAAACGTTGCCCAAGGGACTTGGCACAAAAGGTAAGAATAGAGGAATTAAGCACCATATACCATGGTTCCAATCTCATTGATTAACCTTAACAACCCATGGGTTTAGAGCAATTGGTTTGGAACAAATTATTTCACATCTCAGATCAAAGTTCAAATCTAATAGGTGAACCTTAAGAAATGAAATAGCATGAGATTTGAAGCAAATAGTTTCACATCTCAAATCAAAGTTCAAATCTCATAGGTGAACCTTAAGAAATCAAATAGCATGAGCTCAACAAGAAAATTTCTTCTCAACTTTTAAGGAGGTCCAAGTTTAAATCTTGCTAAATATGGTACATTTATAATTGTTTATCTATTGTAATACCACTATGTGATCATGATGCAATATGAGTGGGGCCTATTTCAATCTCATATAAGTAATGAAAAAAATATAAAATTAAACATTAAATGACGTTAGCTCAATCAATTAAATTACTTGGATTTCAAGGAGGATACCAAGGTTAGAATCTTGCCAAGCAATACATATATAATTGCTAAGTTGTAATACCAATTTGTGGTCATTTTGTAAAATGTGTAGGACTCATTTCAATTCAATATAACACATTACACACACAAATATAACATAAAAATCAGAGTGAATTAGAGCCAACTAAGAGTAACCTAGGAGTGGGCCTTACCTTTTCTTATTTTAAATATTTAGGAAAAAGAGTAAAAGTAGAGAAAAAATAGAAATCAAGTGCAAGTAAGGAGTAAGCCACAACCACTTCTTGCTCTAAATCTTTAGAAAAAATTTAAAAATAAAATATTCATATGAGAAAGACCTAGATACTATGGAAGGGGAGCCATGTTTGAAATTTGTAATTAGAAGTAATGATGACCCTATTGGAAGTATGGATGACTATGTTGGGGAGAAGAGGAAGAATTTGTGTGTGTGTGTGAAGTTAACGGTTAATATTTTTAAAAATTTAAAATTGAATCAAGTAGATGTGGGGATTGAATTCAAATTACTCCATGCTCTTCCTAAAGGGATTTTTCACCATTATTTTTGGTCAACGAGTATGAATAAAATAATGGGTGGAAGCCCATGCTATAGTGGGAGAGATGTTCAATATTTAATAACATAGAATGAGAATTCTTCTATCAAGATAAAAAACTATTACAAATCATCTAGTATGGTTTAGCCTTTTTGGACTTCAATACTAGCTTATCAATAAGTTTTTTTTTTAAGAATATTGAAATAACATAGATATGTTTTAATCTAGGAGGGGGTTACTAGAAAGGAACGAAAATATGTTATATATACCCATATATGTGTTACTATGGATATTTCAAAATCTTTTTACAATTCATTAAGATCAAATTTGAATCAATAGAATGGGATGAACAAGTGGATTGTGGAAATATTGTATTATAATGATGTAAATGTTGTGTGACAGAAAATGTAGAAAGATATTACAAAGTCAAAAACATGGAGAAAGGAACCAAAAATTTTGGCCATGAGATAAACTTTAAGTTGATGTAAGGAGATCATATTATAGTAGAATTTGATATAGATTAAGGAATTTCATTCCCAATAAAAGGTAAATAAATATTATGTATAACATTCTATGACAAAGGCCATCATACTTCACTTGGATCAACCATTATTACAAACAATGAAGGATACAAGGGATTATATGCAAGTTCAAATTTAGAAAAAATTAAAGGTATAAAATAAAATATGGAGAAAAGTTTTAAAACAATGGAGGTGAAAGAGGTCAAGTTAACTCTAGGTAAATTGTCTTCATTTTCTTAAGTAGTATAAAATCCTATCCTTATAGTATAAATGAAATTATTGTATATATTATCCCTTTTAATTTAGGTTTTAAAGAGAAACATAATAATCAAATTATAATGGAGAGTTTCCATAGCAATTTAAGTTTTTAGGATATCATAAGAAGATAATTATTATGGAGGGATTGTGGAAATCATTGCAATCGATAGCATTTCAATTGATATGGAATTCAATAAATATACAAATAAATTAGGTATGGTAGTTTTTAACTACCCTACCGAACTTGGAGAGCGCTTGAAGTGCTATTTTAATGTATATGACAATGATGTAATATATGCTACCACCTATAGTTTCTAACATCCCACCCTTATTACATTATTGGTAAATACATAGTGCATTGCAAAATAATTTAAATTTGACACGAGCAAGTGCCTTGGTGAAAATATTTGCAACTTGCTGATCAGTGGGAATGTAATGGAGTTGTATGTGGTTCTTTGGAACTTCATCGCGAATGAAATTACATCGAGTGTCAATGTGTTTGGTGAGATCATGAAATATTAGATTCTTGACAAGATTCAAAACACCTTGATTATCGTAAAACAAATGAAGTGGAAGGTTCTTTGGAAGACCCATGTCTGTAAGAATGTGACTTAACCATATTATCTCGTAGACTGCTCCACTGGTTGCACGATATTCTACCTCTATATATGATATAGAAACCACCTATTGCTTCTTACTATGGCAAGAGACATGACCAAATCCAAGATGGAAAATGTATCCAGAAGTCGACTTGCAATCATCAATGGATCCGACATAGTCTGAGTCTATGTATCCCTATAGATAGAACTTGGTATTCTTTTTGTACTCCAAGCCACAATCTATAGTAACACGGACATAATGAAGAGCTCTCTTTTCTTCTTTCCAATGACTCACCTTTGGTTCCTGCATGAAGCTTGAAAGATAACCCATAGTAAAACTAAGATCTGGTCTGGTATTTGTCAGATATATGAGACTCCCAATTAGTTGGTGATAAAGAGTGCCATCTACCTATGGTGATTGATCATATCACAATAGCTTGAGCCTATGATCCATTGGAGTTACCTTAGAATTACAATCATTCATGCGATATTTATCAATCAGTGTCTTGGCATACTTATTTTGTGTTACTCGTATATGATGATTTTTTTGAGTCACTTATAAACCAAGACAATAGTGAAGAAGTCCTATATCTATCATTTCAAAAGATTATTTTAAATCATATTTTACTACATCAATAATACTCTTTGAGCTCCTTGTTATGATCATATCATCTACATATAGCACCAAAATCACTATGTCAGAACCATTTTTCTTGATATAAATATTTGTATCTGAAGGACTTCTTTGAAAACCATGCTGCACTAGGTGACTATCTATTTTATGTACCAATTTTGAGGATCTTGTTTCAGCCCATACAAGGATTTGATCAACTTACAAAATTTTTGTTCTTGCCCATTAACAACAAATCCTTCTAGTTGGGTCATGTACACTTCTTCTTGTAGGTCACCATTCAAGAAAGCATTTTTTACATCCATCTGATGTAACTTCCACCCAAAATGAGCTACCATGGCACAAAGTACTCGAATGGTAGTCATTTTTGCAGTAGGGGTAAAACTCTCTTCATAGTCTATGCCTTCTTTCTGAGCATAGCCCTTTGCAACAAAATGGGCTTTATGCTTATCAATAGTATCATCTTGCCTTATATTTCACTTTGAACACCTATTTACAGTCAATGGGCTTCTTTTTTGAAGGTAGATTTACTAGCTTCCATGTATGATTTTTCATGAGAGATATATGTTCTGCTTCCATAGAAGCCTTCCACTAAGGCTCACTAAGTGTGTCCTAAACTATTGTGGGTTCATTTTCATCCAATGTTGTCATAGAAACCCTCTCATCCTCCATATTTGTTTCTCTATCTTCCTCTGCATCTAAAGATAGATCATCAAATTGTTGGTAAATCTCATCAACATCTGATGTTGATGCCTCTGCTCTCTTATGTTGTGTCATACTGTGAGTACAAGGTCGATCTAAATTTAAATTTGGAAGTGATGTCAACTTGGAATCTCTCAATGTACTCGTATACCATTTTGGAATCTTGTTCTAAGTAGGTGGAGGCTCTTTCTTAGGGTGATCTTCCTCAAGGTATACACCTCTAGAAATTTTATTTGATGTGAAAGCTTCATCAAATACCACATGTCTACTTATATATGTATTCTTGGTCATAGGATCTATCAATCGATATCCCTTTGAATACTCATCATAACCAAGGAAGATACATTTCAGGGTTTTCTCATCTAACTTCTTCCTTTTCTGTTTTGGTATGTGCATGAATGCCTTACATCTAAAAACCCTTAGATGAGAAATGGAGGGTTTCTTAACACTCCATGCTTCTTGTGGAGTTTTACCTTGTAGAGATCTTGTGAGTATTCTATTCAGGAGGTATGATTTTGTGTTTACTTCTTTTTCCCAATACTCATGCTCAAGGTGTGCCCCTGCAAGTATACATCGAACCATTTCCACAATGGAATGATTCCTCCTTTTAGCAACTCCATTTTTTTGTGGAGTATAGGTTGTAGTCAGTTGTCTCTTAATCCCATGTTCATTCAAAAATGATGAAAATTCCTTGGAGGTATATTCCCCCCTCGATCAGAGCGGAGGGTTTTTATGGAACATCCTGACTCCTCAAAAATCTTCTTTAATTGTTGAAAGTACAGAAATACCTATAAATTCAAGTGAAGAAAGAAAACCTACATTTTGTGTGACTGTTCATCCACAAATAATTGAAAATACCTCTTTTCACCATAGTTGGTTGGCATAGGACTGCATAGATTGGTGTGTACCAAATCCAAAGGTTTATTAGCTTGTGAAGAGCTAACTTCAAATGGTACCCGGTGTTGCTTCCCTACTAAGCAATCCGAGCAAACTGGAAATGTGTATGAGAGGTTGGGAAGTCCTCTCACCATCTCATATTTTCTCAACTCAAGAAAATATATTGAACTTAGATGCCCATATATCTTATACCACATAGAAGTAGCCTACTTTGTAGTTGTTTCCAATGCAACACGAGGCGTTGAAATGAAATCTAAGATGAACAATCCATGCTTGTATGATCCAGATGCTACATGTTTCCCCTTTTTGGATATAAAACATCTTTATTTTCTTTTTTCAAAATGGAATACAAAATCCATATTGCGATCCAACATTTGAGGAGCTGACAATAAATTATTAGCCAATCTAGGTACATAAAGTACCTTTTCAATATGAGAATAAATTATTAGCCAATCTAGGTACATAAAGTACCTTTTCAATCTGACATTGGTCATCTAGAAGAGTAACAGACACATCACCCTCACCCTTCACTTGGTAGATTTGATTGTCAAACCATGATTTATCACCATTCATATGTTTACTAGCTCCTGAATCAATATACCATACAACATCTATGTGTGGATATGAAGTATGAGTCATGAGCACCTTGTGTGCTCTCTCAAAATATTAATCTAAGGCTAGTCCTATAGAATCTGAGTCTAAGTTTGGTTCAGCATAATCAACATGCCCCTTGGATTGCTTATTCTTTTTCTGGGATTTGTATTTTCCTTTGCCCTTCTTCTTATGAGCATGGTCATTTTGTTGCTTGTTTTTAAACCAACACCTATTGGTGTCATGGTTATTCATATCACAAATCTTGCAATATTGTTTATATTTCTATTGATTTTGTTTCCCTTTTTCCTTTTAAGAAGATTCTCCTTTTTTAAACTGACCGTGTTTCTTACCTCCTTTTTTGTTGTAGAGGGAATTATCTGGCACTTCATCCTTCTAAATCTGTGTTGCCTCCTCAGCTTGAAGCAAATTCACCAATTCCACAAAAGACACTTGTCTACCATATACATTAAGAGAGGTTATCAACATCTTATAGGACTCTGGAAATGCTCTCAAGATGACATAGGTCAAGAGAGTATCATCCACTGGTTTTCCCATAGCATTCAATTTGGATTTCACTTCTGCCACTCTACATATGAATAGATCAATCGTCTCACCAGATGTCATATTGAGAGTATGTAGTTGAGTTTGAAAGTGGAGAATAGTGGACTGATTCTTACCTTCATAAATAGTAATCAAAGCATACCAAGCTTTCTTACTAGTTTTGGCATCACAGATATGAGGTTGGACCTCATCTGTAGTAGCAAGCAGGATAAACATGAGACATATTTTGTCCTTATTATCAAAATATTCTTGATCTGATCTTACTATTTGAGGGTGTATTATAGTGCCAGTCACTACATCCCATAAATATTCCACTTGAAGAATGGTACGCATCTTTGTCTTCCATGGTACGAAGTTAGAACCTTTCAGCAACTATGAATCTAAGAGATATTTGTTAACAATGGCCATTGTGAATGCTCTTTATATCATCAATTGGTCTACCTTTATTTATACCTATTAGATCTTTATACCACAACTACTCTATATATACCCGCCCTTACGTGAGGGAGACTATAAGTATATATGAGCAACACGATACATGGAATCTAGGCGATACTAAAAGGGCATCATTTTGTTAATGACACCTACCATAGAAGGTCTATTCCTCATGTGTGGGGTGTCAGTTCCCCTAAACACTTTGGAAATTCCTTTGTCAAGATTTATGCCTAACAACAATCATGATATGGGTATGAAATGAAGTGAATATCAGAACTGGATTTCCTTATTTATCCCTTATTATTGATAGAGAACAAGCTCAGATGTCGTTATTGCAGCTATTTTAGGTGTTATATACAATATTCCAAGCATGAAAACATAACCTGTAAGTGTGGACCAGAGGTATCGTATATACCAACTACTGCTATGCAATAAATTACATAGATAGGTGTATAAATTTGGGGTTTTTTCTTTTTTTTTCTTTATTTGTGTAATTTTTAATGCAAGAAAACAAAGAATTTAAATGCAAAATACAACCACAAATTTTGACAAATTTAACTACTTGAGGTGTTGGTTTCCACCGAAAATGCACCTATTACAATGCCAGTTATATTCATATTCCACAATTGTATTCCCTCCTTGTATCTTAGAATTTTGCAAAGAAATGAATGTTTATGAGATGCCCCCCTTATTTTTTTTGCAAAAGTAAACAATGGGAAAAAAATGGAATGTGAAGCCTTTCAAAATCCAAATAAAAATAACTTATCCCTCAAAAAACAATGCTTAGAAAGGAGGAATATGGAAGAATACCTTGAAAATGAGCAACGCCTTTGACGTATGGCAAAAAAAAATTGCCAAATGGTGTGATCATGAAATATTGGATTCTTGACAAGATTTAAAACACCTTGATTGTTGCAAAACAAATGAAGTTGAAGGTTCTTTGGAATACCCATGTCTATAAGAATGCGACTTAACCATATTATCTCATAGACTGCTCCACTAGATACGCGATATTCTAATCTATAAAATTAAAAATTAGATTAGTGAATAGCAATTTTTTTAGAAATTATTCTTGTTCAGATACGACCAGATCCTTTTCTTTTGTGGAAGTAAAGTACTTATTTAATTCCCGAAAAGAAAAAAGAACATTTTCCCACACTTCCTCTTATTTCAGGAAATCCAGATATCCTTGCACTTTAGGGTTTCTACAGAAAAATAGAGAACAAAGTACTTTTGAAGTTATTCCTTCCACTTATGAAATTTAGAGAAAGATAAACCTATGGATGATAAGTCACATTATGAACATTATAAAAAAACAAAGAGATTGATCAAGATGAAAGTGCTAGTGGGAATGAAAAAAGAGAGGAAAACCCAAGAAGCCAAAATTAAGAGAAAATAAAACTTAATATGATATTGTTATGAAAAATAAAATAAATATCACAAGTTTTAATATTAAGTGGGGCTAAACCCACAAGTAAAAATAAAAAATGATGATAAGAATGATATCTTGCATTAATAGGGTCATGAATAAGCCCATAGAAAAAGAGATATTCGAGAATTGATAGCTTTATATAACTAACATATTTATAGAGAATGAAACCAAATAGAATATATGTTAGCCATTTGTAGTTTTGATCTTTATGTTGGAAAATTTTAAATTTTAGAAGACAACTAGCCAATTTTATTTTTTATCTCATAATGAAAATAATATCAAGGAGTTGATCACAAAAACATAACATCTCAAGAAACATGAAGAATATATTTGATAAAATGAAAAATAAAGCATATATTTTTAAAATAAAGAGTAGATATTGCTTAACTAACATGTCAACAATATATATCACATAAAATATTAAGAGCATAATTGTATTTACTTTCAAATCGAAGATTAAGATTTAGATCTTACCAAGTGATATCCATATAACTACCAAGATGTTCATGGCAATATATTCATGGTGTAATATAGATGAGGACAACTAATTAAACTAAAAAAATAATTATCATAATTTGACATTAGGATTAAAAGTGAAACATCTATCATATTATCCAATATCAATCAAGACAGATACCTTATTCAACAATTATGTCTCTCTCAATGAATTAAAAGAAAATAGAAAAAAATATAAACATTTAAATAAATAATTAAAATTGGGATATAACTAAATCATAATAGTCCAACTCAAAAAAATATTAAATTCTACAAATTTATGTTGGTTCAAATCACTTTGCCCCACCTAGAATTAAAGATATATTACATCATAATTAGATCATTATTGTTATGTTAAGAATGTTAGCTTTTGGTGATGTGTATTAATGGAGATGCAACCACAAGATGTAAAATATGTAAGCTATGGTAAGTATATGATAATGGTACTTAAATATGTATGAAAATAAGAGAATAGACTTATATAGTAACCCAATAAAATACCATTAATGAAAGCTCATGAAAATAGTACAATGCAAAAGTAGTTGGGCTAGGGTTTGATGAGGAAAAATTGCTCTGCTAGGGTTTGATGAGGAAAAAATACTCTATAGGGATAGCAACAGTTTCTAGAGGAGGTTTGAACAATTGGAGGAATTTTGTGATGGCATCGGGCCCATCATAGAGCATGCATGCTAGTGATGTTTTTTCATCTAAAAATTATTGGAAGGAATAGGATTTCCCATTGCATGTCGAGAATCGCTTGTTAAAGAACAATGGATGTTTGGAATGATGTGAATCCAGTACGGTTCTAGTGGTTCAACCAGACTCGATGGTGGAATATGTGGAGTATTTAACCAAACATGCACTTATTGGTAAATTTATGGGTATCAAAATTTCTCTTCCCTTTGTGGAAGCTTGGGTTAGGAAGACTTGGAACCCTGAAGGTGATGTGGAGGTGATGTTGAGTGCAAATAGCTATTTTATGGTGGTTTTCTCTTATCTTTATAATCATAAAAAAGCATTTTAAGGGGGTCCCTATTTCTGTAACCAAGCCAAACTCTTTCTTAAACACTGGCATGTGGGTTTCAACCTATCAAAGGAGCAGCCGACGCAGGTTCCAGTGTGGGTTCGAATTTTGTGGCTCTTGTTGGAATTTTGGAGAAATAATATCTTGCATATGATTACCCTTCTTCTTGAGAATTCAGTTGGACCATCACAACAGATGACGGATAAGAAGGGAATATTTGTTTCCTGTATCTGTGTTGAAATTGATTTAAACAATCATATTCCAAATTTTGTTGAAATACAGTTTGGATCAACTACATGGGTTCAACAACTTGACTATGAAGCTCTTATGTTTTGTTACCAAATCTGCCATGAATATGACCACCTGTAAAGAAAATACCCTAAGTTTGTCCCGCCTATGGTTTCAAATCCTGAGCATTCTCATTTTGCACAAAATTTGAATAAAGAAAAAGTCTTGATAAAGGAAGGGGATTGGGATAAGGAAGAATTTGTTTCGATAAAACTCATAAACAAAGGAAGAAGAGAAAAAAAAGACCTTAAGGATAGCCAACCAGATGCTCTGCTCAATTGTTTTGAAATACTAGATGATATTGATCAATGCATGGAGATAATTGAAATGTCACTACTTGATGCAGATATAACAAGGTTGAATCAGATGTCTCTTCTTGAGATGGAACATAATAAATCATATCTAAGGGGTTTAAATGAAGAACAAAGGGATTTGGTTTTGAGTACAGGTATATGGTTGGCTCTAGCCCTAGAAGGAAAACTATTTTGGAAAATGGTATAGATTTAGTTATTCCCTCTCCTACTTAGGCACTGATGCAGTCATCCTTGGACTGCGAAACTCCTACGGTGTTAGGATTGCAACAAAAAATAATTAAAAAAGGTGCTTCGAATAAGAATATGAATGTGGATCGAAAGAAAGACCAGGATAAAATTAATTTAATGGGGGAAACTTTGGCGCAATCAGGCTTGGTGAGAACATTAGACTCCCATTTTTCTAACCCCCAAAAATGATTATCCTTTCATGGAATGTAAGGGGGTTGAACAACTTCCCCCGACAAAAATCTTTTCGTAATTTGGTTCATATTCATTATTCAGATGTGGTGTTTATTCAGGAGACTAAATTGGCTACTGATAGTATGTTCAATATTACTCCTAAGTTGTGGATAAGGGGTCAATGCTAGTGTATTGGTGCATGTAGATATGTTGGTGGTATTGCTTGTTTATGGGATCCGATTAAGATATCTCCTCTTACTTGGATTTCTAGCAAATGGTCTATTTCAATGATCGGGTATGATAATGAATCAGGTGAAACCATCCTACTTACAAATGTGTATGCTCCTATTGATTACAATGATAAAGTGAATTTGTGGGAGCACATTGGCTTTGTGAGAAGTCTGACTCCCCTGTACCCATGGATTTTGGCTGGAGACTTCAACTCTATCACTTATCTAGAGGAGAAATATGGTAGGGTCAATTATTTGGAGCCTTTTTCTTTTTTCTTCAGTGCTCATATTCGGGCCCTGAACTTGGTTGAAATCAAGCTGGATAATGGGATATTTACCTGACACAATAGAATATATGGAGAATATTCCATCTTAGAGAGACTGGATAGGTTTCTAATCTCTAGTTTTTGTATGGGTAGTAACAAAAGCGCTAGTTCTATGATTTTGAAGGGTAGGGGATCTAATCATTGTCCTATCAAAATCTCTGCTCTAGAGTTAGGGCTAAATAAGAATCCTTCCTTTAAGTTTCAACTTATGTGGCTTCGGGATCCTAAGCTTCATGATTTCATGCGAGACTGGTGAATCAATGGAAAACCTCCTCATGGCACCGCTATGTATTCCTTTATGAAGCGGCTACAATTTTTTAAGCATAAATTGAAGAGATAAAATAGACTAAAATTTGGGAACCTTTCCTTGGCTAAGTTGGAGGCTGTTAGGAGGGTGGAAGAAGCTTCAAGGAAGATTAGATATCAGGTTCTCATAGAGGAGCTTCTCATTGAGGAATCTGAGGCTGCGAAAGACCTTGCTAAATGGGAACTAAGGGAAGAATTTTTTTGAAAACAAAAATCTTGAGTAGATTGGCTTCAGGAAGGGGATAGGAACACGATCTTCTTTTATAACTCAGTTAAGGCTCACCGTAATGGTAACCTAATTACGTATCTTGTGAATTCTCAAGGGGGCATGCTCTCTTATTTCAGGGATATTTTAGAAGAGACTAGGAGGTATTTTTCCTCTCTCATCAAGGAGGACTCCCTCTCATATGATGAGGATGAAAATTTTATTCTAAACTATATTCCCTCGATTGTTTCTAAAGAGATGAATAAGCACTTGATGGGTCAAATTTCCCTTGAGGATTTGGAAAATATTGTATTCAAGATGAAAAATGGGAAATCCCTAGGTCCAAATGGATTTTTGATTGTGTTTTATTAGGATTTTTGGGAGTTAATCAAATTTGATCTTTTTGAGGTGGTCCATGAGTCCCAAAAGAACAAATAGATGCTAAGGGCCCTAAATGCTACCTTTGTGGTGCTTATTCCAAAAAAAGAGGGAGTGAATTCCTTGGATATGTTTAGGCCTATTACTCTCTGTAATATTGTGTATAAGATCATAAAAAAAATTATTGCTAAGAGGCTGAAGATATGGTTGAGAAAAATCAACTCTGAGGAGCAAGGTGGGTTTTTTGTTGTCCGAAAAATCTTGGATGGGGTTGTTATTGCTACAAAAGATATTCACTCGATGGAAACTTCTAAGGAGAAATCTATGTTTATTAAGTTGGACATGTCCAAAGCCTATTACCGGGTCATATTGTCCTTTCTTCAGAAAGTTCTTGCTTCTTTTGACTTTGAGTAGGAATGGATTATATGGGTCATGAATTATGTTTCTTCTTTCTCGTTATCTTTTCTTGTTAATAATGATTCATCGAAGTTGTTTGAGGCCTCAAGGGGATTGAAGTAAGGAGATCCTTTATCTCCTTATTTTTTTATCATTATGGTGGAAGGGTTGGTAATATTGCTCAAGTCTCAGGCCAAGCAGGGTCTCATTCAGGGGTGGAAGTGGGATAGTATTTTACCGCTTCTTTCCCACCTTCAATTTTTTGATGATACTACTTTGTTGGGAGTTGCCACTATCAGGGAAGCTAGCAACATTAGATGGTATCTTGAAATATATCTTGGTGCTTCTGGGTAGTTTATTAATGAGGACAAGTCTTCTATTTTCTTCTTCAATACCCCTTATCTTATTCAAGCTAGGATTGCTCGTATTCTAAGATTCCAGGTCGGGACTCCCCCCTTAATTTATCTTGGTATTTTTATTTCATATTATCCTCTATGTAGATCTTCTTGGTATTCTATGCTTGATTAGTTTAGAAGGAAGGTGATTCACTACACCGTCAGATGGTTATCCTTTGTAGGTAGAGTGTTGCTTTTAAAATCTAATGTTCAAGCTTTACCCATTTACAAGTGTTTTGTGCAAACAACTCCCTCTTGTTTCATCAAGGACATGGATGTTTTGTCAAGACAATTTTTGTGATCTAGAAAACTTGATCAATCTAAATGGAGTTTGGTTATGTGAGATTATATATGTAGGTCGGTTCAAGAGGGAGGCCTTAGGTTGCGATAGATGACTCTTTTTGGGTAATATTTGGATGCAAAACTTTATTGGAGATGGTGTACCTATCAAGATCATATTTGGGAAAAAATATTATCTTGTAAATACTTGAGAGGTATTTCTAAGGCTGAGATCCCTAGATTCAGCTTGGTTGGGAAAGGTTCAGTTATCTAGGACACTTTGAAAAGAGGAGCTAATTTAATCAAGCAGGGTTTGTTTTGGATTTGCAATCGGGGATCAGATGCTCTTTTATGGGAGGATTCTTGGGATGGCCACCCTTCTATCTTGAATCAATATTCTAGGTTGCATTCCCTAAGCATTTGTTTCTTGGAAGCGGGTTGGTATCATGTGGAGGACTTTAAAAAATCTAGTCTTTTGTAAATATGGAGATGTACAGGTGGAAAGATCTACAAGAATGGCCCCAGGGGGGTTGGTCAAGGATAGAGATGTGTTTGCTCTTATTCTTGCAGAGATACCCTATTCTTATTTTAAGGGTAAATACATTATGGCTTGGAATCCTAATCCCAAGGGAACCTACTCTATAGCCTATGGTTATCAAGTTCTTGATAAGTAAAAGTTCAAGAGTCTCCCTATCACATGGTGGAAAAATATGTGGAATAGATTTTCTCAGCCAAAATTTAACTTCTTTCTCTAGCTAGTAGCTTTTAATAAATGCCTCACTTGGGATAACATGAGGAAGAGAGGAATTCAGGGTCCCTCTTTTTGTGTACTTTACGGTAAGAATGAGGATGATTCTTCTCATTAATTTTTCCAATGCTCCCTTGCCATAGACATTTGGTATTGTTGGTGGAGTGTCTGGAATCATCTTTGTTTTCATGTGCTCTCCCTTGTGGAGTTTTGGAGTAGTCTAGGAAGACCTCCACCCAAGGTCCCCTTCCTCCAGGTGGCTTGGAATTTGGGCCCTTCTTGCATCATCTGGTATATTTGGCTCGAATAGAACCATCGCATCTTTTAAGGTAGTCATTTGGCTATTCAAAATATATGACAAAGTATCCTATGTATGGTTTAGGAAACTATCCATAGAAAATGTGATGTGGACCCTCTTTTGGACTTTAGGGAGGAGAAGGTGTGGAAGGCCCTTGGTTTCTTTGGGGATGGTGTGAACTATTCTATCCCTAGAAGGGTTCCTTGGCTTAGCAAGAAGGTTAGGAGAGATGGTAGGTGGAGGCCACCCCCTAGAGGAGTTTTAAAAATTAATATTGTTGGGTCATCCAGGGGTAATCCTGGACATGCTGGAATTGGCAGTGTTGGGAGAGATTTTGGTGGCGTGGTCATTTTTTCTTTTTCGTTTATAAACGTGTTCACTCCAACAATTTTATGGAAGCTCTTGTGATTCTCAAGGCCTTGCAAAAGGGGTTTTCTCTTGGCTGGCATAGGATTATCTACGAGTTTGACTATCAAATTATGGTTAATATTTTAAACAGTAAAAGGGTGGAGGATGTTAATTGACAGTTAGCCTCTGTGGTTTTTTAGATTCTTAAAATGAGTGAAGAGTTTGAATTTATATCCTTTGTGCACATTCCAAGGGAATGGAATGGGATTGTTGATTACTTGGCCAAAAGGGCTTCTAAGCTATTGGATACTTGGATCATAGATAATTGGGAGATTATCCCATCTAGGGACTCTAAATACCTCTAGGAGTTGATCCACAAGGATGTTCAAACTTAATGTGGTTTATTCTTGTTGTCTTCCTCGGATTTTGATCTTGTATGGTGGTTTTAGCCTATTTTGTTACTTATTTGAGTCCTAGTTGGGAGCTCAATTTTACTCTGTAATCTAGACTTTTTATCAATAATTTTTTACCCATTTATTTAAAAAATAAAATAAAATAGTAAAATGCAATATAATGGAGGACTTTGAACACTCCAAAATTTTACAATGAAGATCTACATTGTAGCTACTCAGTACTCTATAGTAACTTTATCTCCCTCTCAAACTATGTGTAATTTTACACTATAGCTCAAGGTACATATATATTAAGATAAGTTCCTTGGGATTTACTCTACCTATTCCTATGACTCATGTAAATTGGAGTACATGCACATTTACATCATTGCACATTCTAACACTTGTGCATTTATTTCTTCTTCTCCAAGTAACTACTTAACATAAGATAAACTCCTAATCTAATGACTGGGAATGGCTTGATGCCCTTGGGCTCAAGCAGGTGGCTCGACTGGAGCCTGTGGTCTCGGATCAGGCTTATCTGACGGCCCTGATCAAAATTTGGGATCCGTGGACCAACACCTTCCATATTTTGATAGGGGAAATGACTGTGACTCTAGAGGATGTCTATCGGCTTCTTCGGATTTCGATAGATGGACTGCCTATCAAGACATCGTCGCATGATTAGCGGACTGCTGTAATGATGAGATGCTTTGGGCATGGGGAGCGGCTGGGTGTAGAAAACCCAGTGGAGATAGCCGAGGTGGACTACCAGGCTGGCGGGATTTTGGTTGGATGGTGGTAGGAGAGGGGGTTGTTAGGAGTGAGGCACGCATTCTTGATGGGCCTCATTTCTAACATGCTACTACCTGACTCGTCAGGCGCAAGGTTCCCATGGAACCTACTAGATTTGGTGTGGCAGTTGGTAGAGTGCCCGATAGAGGCACCGTTGATTTTGAGATGGGGATAGACACTGTTGGCACAACTCTACGGGGAGCTGTACGGGGTTCGCTATCGGTAGCGAAAGGGGGTCAGCTACAGTTACCTTCTGCAGTGCTGGGGTTGGCAGCACATAGCAGTTGAGAGGTCGACCGGGTTACCATGGATGACTCAGGTGATGATGGAGGATGAGGAGATAGGCTATGCAGCTCTGTGGTGGCGGTCTGCAGAGTAGGGGTAGAGTCGATGATGGGCAGGTGTCGTAGAGCACTATACTGATGCCTTCTCTCAGCTCACTCCAGGGGAGGTAGTTTGGCACCCTTATCGGGACTGTCCAGCCTGGTCGGAGGCTGGAGAGTGGCTTCGATGGGTACGTAGGGAGTAGTGGTTGATTGGGTAGCATGGGACCGAGCATGAGTTATTATCATATAGCCGAGTTACACGACAGTTTGGGGTGCGCCAGGGGTTGCCTGGTGAGCCCGTGATCTATCGACATCGGGGAGATGAGAGGACTCTAGATCGACCGATCACCGTGCCATTGGGCGAGGAGTCAGATGCGATGATTGACGTCCCGGACGTAGATGATGTCGGGACTACCATTGAGTATGACTCATGGTGGGTACTATGGTGATGGAGAGGATAGGGGCCACTAGGAGGCATAGAGGCGACAGTGGAGGGTGCTGAGGTAGCAAGGGATGATTGGGGAGTTCCATTGGATGACATGGACATGGTTGAGGTGGGGGATGAGGATGTAGATTTAGGAGCTCCGAATCAGCCAGACATGTAGGACATGGAGGAGCAGTGGGAGCCAGAGCAGGCTACTGTTCCGAAGAGTCCTGTACTTTAGGCAAATACAGAGGAGATGGAGTCTGGTATACGCGTTGAGAATGTGTGACTGACAAAGTTGTTGCGGATGTGGGATCTAGAGCTGGGGGACACACTGTGGGAGAGGGATCTCCTGCGGGCTCAGCTAGTAGAGCGAGATAGGGTTCTGGCACAGCGCGATGATGCAGTATCCTACTACCATCGGTGGGAGGCAGAGTGGTTTCGGCATCGGCTAGAATTGGAGAGGGAGGTCATCCGCCTTGGTGGGCGGCTACCTGAGCCATCAGGAAGTGGGTCTTCGTGCCAGATGAGGGATAGTGTGACTGAGCAGTCAGCATCATCTCATCGCAGGCGATTGGATGAGGGAGGCGGTAGCAGGCGTGATGCGGGGGCTAGTAGTAGCTGCCCTATAGGGTCCCATAGGACCCACAGCACGAGGGGTAGTTCTCGTCGCACTGATATTGCATGATCATGGTGGTCGACGCCTTAGGTTGGGTTTTGTTATATGATTGCGGGGTCTGAGGACCAGTTTTGTAGCCTGCGGGCATTTTTTTTTATGATATATATATATATATATATATATATATATACCGGTTTTATTTTGGTTGTGTACATGTGATGATTTGATATTTATGCATGATGGCTAATGACTATGGATGTATGCATGTTTATTTATTTTTATGAATGCATATGTTATGATGAATGCAAATGTTTTTGATTTTTATGTGATATGCAAAATGAAATGGATGAATGGAATTTGTGATGTTTGGCTATGGCGCCATAGACTGTTTAAGACACTTTTTATTTCATTTTTAGGCGATTGCTATGATGCATGACTTTGTATGTGTAGCTGTGGTTTTTCTTTTTTTGTATTTTTTGATGGTATTGTAAGGATGAAAAGTAGCGCAGTTGGTTTAGAAATGTAGCTAAGGTTTTCTGAGACTCAGACGGTTTTAACTCACTAGCCACAACTGTACTTTATCTTACAAGACTTTTGAACAAGGTATGAATCAGACTTGTTTTTGACCAAGCTATTTCACATCCCTGTGTGTGCAATTGAGTTTATTTATGTGGTATTTGTCGGGATACCGCCGAGTGCAGATGGGCTTTCAATCGAACCTGTACTGAGGATCACCTAATTAGCTCCACTAACTCCTTTGTTGTATGTAGTTAGATTAATCTGCGATGTTATCTAGGATACCATAAGCTAGCTCATCCACATGCAAATATTGATCTGTACACAAGTTAATGTGATAGATATATCGTCATACGAGAAGTTTACCGCCAGTGACCAATAAGCTATCAACCAAACCGGTATTGAGGCTTGCCTCATGACCTATTAGAGTGCTGAGAGTTCTAGGGATTCAAGTTCAACTCCCTTATTTTCTTCAATTGTATTGGGATACTTGCTCGTTTGTAGTTATAAGATCACTGTTTATTTTGATTTGTTTTTCTTTTGAGCAAGGGATTGGGGATATAGAGTGACGAAAATCACTATCGTTTGTGCCGTTTGATGTGTGCACTGTAGGATGTCAAATTTTGGATTTTTTGACGTTTTGCAAATTTTTGATGTTTTGCAACTATTGAGAACTAGGGATTCTTAGGGAATTGGGTAGGGAGGATGCTTGTCATTTTGCCAACTCTCAGCATTCTTGGGGTCATTCGCATAGGGGGATGAGCAAGATAACCGTTCACACAACTTAGGAATTGTTTTATGTGTTTTAGTTTGTGTTGGGATGTTACGTAACAAGGTGTATCTCAAGTGTAACTCTACCTTCATAAAATCTGTTTGACTTGATACATTACATGGCTAAAGAGCAAAATGATGACTGAATCACGAAAACTCTTGATACATTAAAAGACCACTGACTCTAGTGTGGTAAAAGGCAATGCATGGTGTTTTTGTTGTTCTTGTAAAATGGAACAGTGGGGAACAAGATGGACTAGCAGAGCAATTATAGCCTATGGTGCCTTTGACCTGTACGACCACAAATATGCAATGTATGGATGCAATGCTTGATGCAGCTACATATTTTTGTATTTTTGATGTATTGATTTTTGTGAATATGAATATGAAGTGCGAGAAGAGTTCTCTGTTGATGAATTTGAGTATGCCTAGAAATGAGATGCAAATTTTTGTTGTTTTTGATGATTTTTGTTGTTTTTGAATTTTCTTAATTTTTGACCAAGCGATTGTGGAAATCCTTGGAGCATTTTGGGATTGACCAAGCAATTTTAGGAATCCTTGGAGCATTTTTGGGATTGACCAAGCGATTGTGATAATCCTTGGAGCATTTTTGGGATTGACCAAGCGATTGTGATAATCCTTGGAGCATTTTTGGGATTGACCAAGCGATTATGATAATCCTTGGAGCATTTTTGGGAGTTGACCAAGCGATGATAGAGTCCTTGGAGCATTTTTGGGAGTTGACCAAGTGATTGTGATAATCCTTGGAGCATTTTTGGGATATGGCTCTCTTAGATATGGAATGGTCGCAAATGACTAATATTCAAGGGTTCTGTTTCCTTGATACCATCAAGAGAAGCTAGCCGGTATGTCTCGGGTCCTATTTTGCTATCAATGACATATGGACCTAACCAATTTGCTGCAAACTTGTCCCTTAGGTGGGACGGCAAACTGGATTTCTGCTGGTTTTCCTTCAAAACCAAATCACCAACTTGAAAGTCCCTCAGGTGCACTTTCATGTTGTAAGCTTTCTTAAGTCGCTCTTGATAAATACGTAAATTCTCAAGAGCATTAACGCATCATTCGTCAAGCAACGTAAGCTGGTCTAATCGGGCCTGCCGCGCGGAGTCATCATCGATGAACTCCTACATTGATATGCGTAGGGAAGGAATCTCCAACTCTAGAGGCATGACTACCTCGAAGCCATACACGAGCGAAAACGGAGTGGCCCCTATGGGTGTTTGAATGCTAGTGCGATAGGCCTATAGGGCAAGTGGGATTTGAATGTGCCAATCCTTATGACTGTCTGCGACGATCTTTTTAAGGATGGCAACTAGTGTTTTGTTTGACGCTTTTGCTTGCCCATTCGTCTGCGGATAATAGGGTGTCGAAAAGCTATGCTGAATCTTGTACTTTGTGGTCAAAGCATGCACGTATTTGTTCTTGAAAGGCATCCCATTATTCGAGACTATTTTGGATGGAATACCAAAATGACATATGATGTTATGCAAAATGAACTCCACAATGCGGGGTCCTGTCGTAGAGGTAAGTGGAATCGCTTCCACCCACTTGGTAAAATACTCTGTGGCTGTTATGATAAACATGTGATGGCCTGACGACATAGGGGAGATATTTCCAATTAGATCGAAGCCACTACAAGAACGGCCAAGCATATTGGACTGTCTGCAAGGCCTGAGAAGGTACGTGCATCAAATTGGCATGATGTTGACACTTCATGCACTTCTTGACATAGGTGCAACAATCTCACTCTAAATATGGCCAATAATAGCCCATGCAAAGAATGCGCTTTGCAATGGCCATACCACTAAAGTGGCCACCACATGTACCATCGTGCGCTTGGATGATCGCCCAAGTGGACTCTTGTTGGTCCAAGCAATGAAGGAGGATTCCTTCATAGTTGCGACGATACAAAATGTCTCCTATCAAGACATACTTAGCCGCTTTCTACTTGAGTGCTCATTTTGTAGCATGAGTCAATCCAAGTGGGAGATTACCTAACTTGAGGTATTCTCTGATGGGTAAATACCAGTCCTATTGATCAGAAACCTCGACAGTATGAACAGCCAATCCCTCTTGAAGTTCATCCCTAGCAAACATTGAATGGGATAAAACCTGTAAGAATAGCGTTGTGTTGCTATTAATGGGAGTAAGGGAGAACAAGGACCCCCAATTGGTGCATTTCAGATGATTTTGGATTCGAAAGAACTTATCCAAGGATGGTTCAATCTGGATCATGTGGATTCTTGGCGTCAAGTCTGAGCTTGCACGTGCCATCGCGGGTTGCGATAAGGTTTTGACTTGAATGGTTGTCATATCACCGAAAAGGTCTTGTGGGATTAGTGACCCTAAGGAGTCCATTGTGTCCGCAAAATGATTCGATGATCGAGGGAGTGCCTCGATGTCATACCACTCAAGTTTTGCTAGGAATTTTTCCACAAGGGCTTTATAGGCCTATAGGACTGGGCATTTGCATTGATATACCCCTTTGACTTGATTGACTATTAACAGTGAATCACCAAAGATATTCAGTCGTTTGATGTTCATGGTGATTGCTGTCTAAAGACCTAGGAGCAAGGCTTCATACTCTGCATTGTTATTGGTGCATGGGAAGTTTAATTTAAATGACAAGGGAATTGGAGCACCCTATGGTGTGAAGAATACAATTCCCATGCCACCACCTTGCTCACATTTAGAACCATCAAAGAATAGGGTTATGTTGGCCTGTGACTCAGGCTCATCAGAATCTGGTGATTCTGAGACATGGAAGACCCCATCATCGGGTAGTTCTATGACCAGAGGTTGATCGTCTTCAAGAGGAGCCTCTGCTAGCTAATCGGCTATGACTTGTCCTTTGATAGATTTTTGTCCAATAAACTCTATGTCAAATTCCATCAACAACATGATCCATTTCGCCGTGCGACTACTATGATAAGTACGACTCATCATGTATCACAATGGATTCTCCTTAGACACAACATACGTAGTGTTGCTCAACATGTAGTGGCATAGCTTTTTGGTAGCAAACACCATCGCCAAGCAAAGTTTCTCAACGTATGCATAGTTAAGTTCATAACCGACTAGGGTGCGGCTAAGATAGTAAGTAGCCTGTTCCTTGTGAAGTTCATTCTTACGGGCTAACATGGCACCCAAGTGCCGGCTCGATGGTTGAGATGTATAAGTAGAACGACACTCCTAGTCTAGGTGGTGCCAATACTGGTGGTGAAGCCAGGTATTGTTTGATGTCATCAAAGGCTTACTGGCACTCATCATCCCAATGAAATGTAACCCCCTTGTGCAATAATTTGTTCATGGATCGGCACTTGTCAGATAGTTGTTCTATAAAGCGTTTAATCGACGCGACCTTTCCTTGCAGACTTCTAAGCTGCTTGATTATAGTTAGGGGAAACATTTCAAGGATTGCCTTGACTTTCTTTGGGTCCACCTCGATTCCTCACTTTAAGACTATGAAAACCAAGATTTTTCCAAATGTGATGCCAAATACGCACTTCTTGGGGTTTAGTCTGACTTTATGCTCCATGAGGCGATCGAGGATATTGCTTAAGTCATCGATATGATTTGAGCGCAAGAGAGACTTGGCTAACAAATCATCCATGTAATCTTCCAAAGTTTTGTGCATGTAATCATGGAAGATATATGTCATGGCACGTTGGTAGGTAGCGCAAGCATTTTTAAGGCCAAAAGGCATGACCTTATAACAAAATGTCCCCCAACACGTTGTGAATGCCATTTTTAGTTGGTCTTTTGGATTGATATGAATTTGATTGTATCCCGAGAAACCATCCATTAGGGAGAGTATTTCGTGACCTGCTGTAGCGTCTACCAATGCTTCGATTCTTGGCAAGGGGAAATCATCCTTACGACTCACTTTGTTTAGATCTCAAAAATCAGTGCATATGCAAATCCTCCCGTTGGGCTTCTTGATAGGAACCATGTTGGATAGCCATGGCGGATAATCCATGCAGATGACAAACTATGCATCCAATAGCTTTTGCAATTCATCTTTGACCATCAAGGCCACTGTTGGGTGCATCTTACGTAGTTTTTGCTTTACAAGCTTGATTGTCGGATCAAGCGTTAAATTATGCATGACTAGTTGTGGGTCTAGTCCTAGCATATCCTTGTACGACCATGCAAAAACCTCCTTCTTCTCTTTGAGAAGGGCAATGTAGTCGACTTTCTCTTCAGGGGAAAGACTTATCCCTAGCTTCAGAATCTGTGGATTCATTAGATCTGTGTCGATATCTACATCAGTCATCTCCTCGACTGACATGTGGGATCCATCCTCTAACTGATGTGGAGTCATGATCAAATGGATATCATTAGCTGAATTTAGATCTGCGTTGGGAACCTCGGGTCCCTCTTCAGCTTGAAAAATATCCTGAGTTGTCCCTAGGGTAAAATGAGGCATTTCACAAAAATGCTAGTACTCTGATGGTGATAAAAGTGAATTGACGTGATCCCAGTCGATGGCATCTATGTCTAGATGCAATGACCATGCTGGATTGGTCGGATTGTGGATGGGTGCGGTCAAATCAATGGAGATCATGTGGATGGAATGAATTTGGTCTCCATTATCGTGGGTATGATAACTTGAATCTTTTAGATGCTCCCTATACTCTAGATCTGGCTCTAGGGGAATGGGCACAAATGGATCGGCCCTATGTGCTGATAGGAGGACAGGGTCTTCCTTCGGAAATGATGTCATGATAGGGTCTCGAGGTGGACGGTGCTCATCGTGAATTTGGAGCCATGGATCCAGCACTTGGTCCCACCTCGTTGGGTCTACCCACCATTCATGCCCTAACCTTATGTCCATCTGTCCCATTAGATGTTCATGAGTTAAAGGGCGATTATTCCATCGCGCATGTCTGAGATAGATCATCTCAGTCTCATCTTCTGAATCACTTTTAGAGATCCAAAAATGTTCATTCTCTTCAGCAACTATTACTTATGACATTGAAGGTTCTCCTTGTTCTAGCAAGTTAATATGATCCCATTGCGGGTGTTCCACTCTTGGTGGGGGGACCTGATTCTCTTGACATTGTATTGACTCAACTGGAACCTCTAAGGGAAACAACTTCAAAAAGATGTTCGGACACCGTTGATGTTCTCTTTAGGGATTAATATCTGAAATTTCACCTCTCTCTAGCAAAGGAGGGGGATTACTGCTATTGCCAAAGGTGTTTGTTGACCATGGGAGGTAATCTCCTAATGTATATTCTGTATTTGGGTTGGCATAAAGATCTGGTGCCAATCCCCCCTTGTTGCCTATTTCTAGGCCTTGCATATTTTCTACCAAGATGTCTAAGGGCGGGGGTGGTTGAACCCTACTCCTGAATTATCATATGGCATCTGATATCTTGGTTGGCAAAGGACCCACATCCCTTGCTCATATCTGCCTAGCCCGTATCCATGCCAATTGCATTGGTCGAGATATTTTAGGGCGAAGTCCGGGTTTGATAGATAGTTGATATTTTCAACAAAAGGATCTTCGTCTGCTTCCTTTTGCTTGCATGGTTCCAGACCATGATCAAGGCCCCCATACACAAAATTTGTCTGGTTTGGTGGGTAACCTAGAGGAACAACTATTCGTATGGGAAGGCGGGGTCTCCCCATGTCCTGTACTGATTCTACTATGGGTGTTGCCACAAAATTCTGCACTAAATATTCCCCTATACCTGTACTGGCCATTTCAACAGTGATTGTTGATGCTTGGGAGGGAGTGAATGGGAGTCCTTCCTGAGTCCATTCCATGTTTGGTGTTTTAGGAGTCTCAGCTTCCGTTGTGCTAGGTATTTCCTTTGTTGATACCGTTGAAATTGTTGGCAACCCCTCTTCTAGGGGCTGAGCCTCTTCCATGATCTATTTTCCCTTGTCCTTTTGTTTGGCCATGACAGGTGGCGTTGATAATGAAGGAGCAGATGATGAAGACTCACCTGGCTGGGATGTTGATGTTTTGGTCACCAGTGGTGCCTGCGGTATTGGACCTTGTTTAGATGGATTTAACTAGAAATCCAAATGCATTGAAGGGAGGGTCGATTGAGGCATTAATTGCATCACATTACAATAATTGAAGGGTTCTAAGTCCATCAGGAATACATGTATTTCTCCTTCAAAAGCATACTTTAAGCATTGGTGAGCGATCGAAGGGACACACTTCATGTCCCTGATCCAAGGCCACCCTAGTAGTATATTGTAAGCCATCTCGCCTTCCAACACATGGCACAATGTAGGTATTGTCTTTTGTCCTACCTGGACAGGCAGAACAACCGTGCCGATTGTCGAGCATATTGCATCGTTGAAAGCTCGTAGTGTGTATGTGGAGGCTATGATATGAGAGGCTGGCAGCTTCAAATGTTTTAGTGCTGTAGTGGTAATGATGTTACTGGATGAGCCAGTATCTACCAACACTCTCTTGTATGGGATCCCGTTGACTCGCGTGATAACATGCAGGGGTGGATCTACCATGTCATTCGATATTGCTTTGACTTCATCCTCTCTGAAGGTAATTATCGGCTTCGTACATCGTTTCATATGTCCCACAAAGTTGTTGAAAGAATTTGCTTCGTGAGGCTGTAATTCGATGGCTTTTAATATTTCCATAAGAGCTTCTCTATGAGGTGCTGACTGTTGAATAAGCTCATAGATGGAAAGCCTAGCCGATGTGGTCCGTAAACTCTGCGTGAGTTTGGTCCGTATCGTGACCTCGGGTCTAGGCGGAGACAACTGCATAGGGCGTTGTTGAGGTTGCGACGTCATTGGAACTTCCCTTGTAGCTACCTCGGGGGCAACTATTGGGTAATTTTTGTTCCTGGTCACTATGCTAATCATTCCCAAAAATCCTTGCATAGGAAGATTTTGTCGCACCTCATTAATCTGGAGAGGTTTTGCCTGTGCCTCATGTGCAGGCAAAGGGTCCTTGAATACCCCCATTTGTTGATTATTTGGCACTATGGGGTTGTCCACGACAAATGTTATATTGTCAATCAAATCTTGGATTAATCCTTTGAATTTCTAGCATCCATTTAAGTCATTTCCCCTATGCCTATGGAATCTACAATACAATTCCTTTATGTATCCCTTAGGCTTAGGAGCGTTAGGGTCTACAGTTTGGATTTTTGGCAGGGTGACTAAATTTGCCGCTGACAAGCGGTCAAATAAGGAGTCCCTAGACTCCGTGTAAGGGGTGAATTGTCGCCTAGGGCGATGCTGCTGATTCTGCTCCTGTTTCTTATTATATTTTTCATAACTAGGAGGTACTGCCTGGTAATTAGCCTTTTGGGGCTGTATTTCTTACACAGGCTTGGGAACATTTATCATGACTTGGTTAATCGCAATGGGTTGCGATTGCGTATTTATGGTTCGTACTCCTCATAAACTTCTTGAGGAGTCTATGGACAAGACCTATGACCCTGATTGAGTCCTTGCTGAGGGCATCCAACTTTGTTTCAGGGAATGGCCTCCCTCTCGGGTCTATAAGGTCTTGGAGGCAAAGCTTGACGAGGTCGCGAAGACCTGTCCTACACCAAAGGATTGTGCCTCTCATATTGTTCGACTCTTTGGGTGCGAGGGGTTGGCACCCTCTCAGGTAGTTTATAGCATAACTCATCTGCTTCGCGCTGCATGCACTCTTTATTCAGGCGATATAAGTACTCTAACTCCTGATGACCTTGCTCAAGCTACGAGATTCGAGCTTGGCGAGCGGCATGTCTGGTGACTGCCGGGTCAACTTGGTTTGCCCTCTTTTACTCAGGAGGCTTAAATGTTTCTCCTATGTGTTTGCCTCGATCTTGATGATCTAAAATTTCAATGGGTTGCTTCCCTCTGTCGAGGTAGGCGACATTTACTTGAGGCTTTGGCCTCGATGTGTGATCATAATATCTAGCAGGGTCAGAAACGCAAGGTTCCTACGCTGTTTGTTGTCCTTGAGGAATGCGATGGCTTTCCTCGTACTCCCTTTCATGGGTTTGAAAGGGGCGGGCAGAGTTAGCTCGCCCTGTGTAAAGAGCCCTGCACTCTAGATTTTGTCTTTCTATTCTAATGGGAGGTAAAGGAGAGACTCCATATCCACGTTGTCTCTCCAAATGCACACTATGCCTCTCTAGTGCTTCATCGCGCTGCGGCCACTCAGATCTAGCCTCAAGAGGTATTTTCCTATTTACATTGAGATCTACATGCAAATCTTCTTCCCGAAAGGGGCTGTGTTGAATAGGTATACTCCAATGAGGAGGGTCCCAATAATTCTTTTTTGATGTAGCCTGATGTGGACTCTCTTGTAGGCTAGACCGCCAAGGTGGTATGGCCAAGTCCTCAGGGCTAAAGCGAAGGCGACCAATGCCCTCTCTTTGTGTACCTTCCGTAGCGTCCGCCCTTGATTGGGCTTGGCTACGGGTGTACACCATTGTGGTGCTTCTCTACTAGCTAGCAGATTTTATCTCGTTTATGATGATTTGTCTTTTTGTTTACACTAAGCAAAAATGAACACACACATACACAAACAATGATTATTTCTTTTAAGTATTAATAGTGTGTCCTAAACTAGTTTAGTGCATTTTGATGTTTTGTTTTGTTTTTGCAAGTTTTGAAGAGTTTTTAAATGCATAATTTTGGCTCATATGACTCCCATAAATGGTCGCCCCTTCAATATACCATTGTCGGACCAATATACCAACCTCTCTATATACCCGCCCTTATGAGAGGGAAACTATAGGTACATGAGAGCAGATGGTACGTGGAACATAGGCGGTACGGAAGGGGATTGTCTTATTGATGACACCTACCATAGAAGACTTATCCTCGCGTGCATGGGAATCACCCCAGCAACACTCGGTCAGCTTTCATCAGGATTTACGCCTAACAATAGTGACAATTGGGGGAATGGATGCAAAGCTAAGCCAAGGTGGTGATGAACCCACCATTGGACTTGCTCAAGTGCTGGGGTCTTACGACCAGCTCCTGGGTTTAATTTACCACGTGATGTGTGTGGGATTCATTTTATTTAGCAAAAATGAAACAAGCACGAATGAATTTCCCTAAGAAAACAGGGTAAACTAAAAATAACCAAAGAAACAGAAACAAAAATAGAAACAAAAAAATTTGACAGAGATTATAAAAATCCCTACCTCTTCTCTGCCTGGACCGGCTGCTTCTGACCTTCTGCTATGAAAATTTATAGGCAGGAATTCTTCCCTCTGTGAGATGAATTACAGAATAGAATTCGTCCCTGCCAGAGACGAATTTAAAATTCATCTCAGGGTCAGATGAATTACAGTCAGGTATTCGTCACAGTCAGAGACGAATAACAGTCTGCTTTAAAAACTTGTACCTGTCAAGCACAAAACACAAAAAAGGATTAGTTATTTGATCTTAAAACTAGGGGACAGAGTCCCACTATGATTGCCACTGAAAGCATGATATTTCGAAAGCTTTTTAGAAAGAAAAACTACTTCGATGCATTCAAATCAAAATAACACTTAAGTCCTAGAATACGAAATGCATTAAACAAAAGAGGCAAATAGATCGAAACCAGTTACAAGAATTTAGAGAGAAGTCATAGCCCTTTTATTAAACTCTTTAACCACGGTTACAAAATTGCCTCCTCCCTTTTTAGGGGCTAGGAGCATTAAATGGATTCGGTTACAATCTTGATCATTGATCTCTCTTCCGCATGCCCATGTTTGAAATGGGCGGGCCAAATGTTTCTGCCGCTTACACCGATAAATCCTCACTTCTCGTTGCTCCTCCTGCAATCAAAGAAACAAACAAGGCGTTAGTAGCACCTATGACAAAAAGGAAAATTCATGCTTTGAAATTGCTAATAGATGCATATGAATAGTTGTCTAAAACAGTGAATAAAGTAAACCTAAAAGACCTAAAAACTTGACAGAGGACAGAGGACATTACCAGAGGGCCGTTGCCATTGAAATAGTTGGCCAATCAACTTTCAACTGGAATTCGTCCCTGGGCAGGACGAATTTTGACTGCTATTCGTCCCTGGGTGGGACGAATTCTACTATGTTAGAACACCGAGTTGCTACCGCTCCAATGTCGAACCTCGAGACCTCCAAAACACCTGCAAATAGAGGGGTTATGTAATTGGGGCCATTTTGGGATGACCCAGATGGTCGAATTCTCCCAATTTGGCCTCTATCCTTGGGAATTCGATGTCGCTACCTGCAAGTTAGTGGGACAACAAAGTGACAAAAAGCATGGTGAAATCTAATCAAAGCATGATGGAAATGAAGCTATGAGTTAACTAAGCAGAATAACATAAAATCCAACATGAACAAATAATCTAAAATGCTTTAGAATAAAACTTAGAAAATGCAGGGGTGCCCAAGTGGGCCTCCCACCGTTGGCACTTGATTTTGGCACCAATCCACTAGGGATGGGCCCAAAACCTCTTAGGATTGGGGTGTCAAAAAATTGGTGGTTTAAGGTAGTCAAATGTTGGATTTGGGTTGGATCCACACTTCCAAAAGCCACCCAATAACCTCCCTTGCGAAATATATTAGTGGATGTGAGAAGGTGAATCAAAAGGATGCAAATGGGTATTCAATTGGACAGCACTTCGTTGCTTGAAATCGCCTCCAATATGTCCTTTTTGGGTGGGAAAGTCCACCATTTTATAGACCCATGGGGTCTCTTTGGAGGGGCATGCAGGGATGCCATGTGGCATCCATGCCTTCCCAAGAGGGAGGAGACTCCTCCCTGACTTGGGCTTCCATGACTGCCCTTGTGACAGTCCATTAACTGCCAACCTACCCACCTACATGCGCATGCATGGCAGGAGGCAATAATTGAATGTCCTTGGCTGCCACTTGGCAGCATTTTTCTTTTTGCCCGTTAAACCTGGAATTCATCCTGACCAGAGACGATTTCAGTATTCATCCCTGGGTGAGACAAATACTGGGAAAAGTGCCTGAATGTGCCAAATTGCTTCTTGACCTTACAAAATTGCTATGAAAGTGGTTAGGACCACTGTTTGACCTCTGAGGTCTGCCCTGGGGGCTATGTTTGTCAAAGCGATCAGTGTTTGTAGTCACATAATCAGATTGGTGTTGTTTTGGTGTCTACAATTTTATGATATAAAATTTGGTGGTTTATGTATCTTCCAATAGACGTCTTACATATATTATGAGCTAACTTTTAGTATCCTTAATATTTTTTGTTAGATTAAGAAATGGAGTTTTGAATCCCCAAACCTCATACATCAACTCCAAAAGGAGATCAAAACCAAGAAAATAAGACTTGTAATCTAAAGTTGATAGCCATCTAAAGAATAAAACTGTGGCTCAACACATGGATCAAATCTAATTCAACAAAAACAAAAAACCAAAGTAAAAGTGGAACCAACCAACCAAAAACTAGAGATAAGACAACAGGGAAATTCCACAATTCTAGACATCCACATTTTTTACCTCCAAATTCTTTATAATAATGCACACTAAACGATTCACCTCATCTTCCACATTAACCACCATTTTAATAGAGACCAAGATAGACTTTTGTTTGTCATCCATCTCTCTAAGCTTAAGGAGCATCAAATTCTAATCCTCCTCAAGGTGAATTTCCTCTAGTATTCTAGACTTCTTAATAGCTTTAGGAAGCTCCTTAGAGTTAGACTGAATTAGATTAATATGATTAGGGGGTTGGATAGCCACATTTTTTAGATAAACATTTAGATCGTCTCACTAAATCACCTCTAGCACCACAAACAGAAATAGGAATGCCCCCAACACGGTGACTATGCTTCCTATCGATAGAGTTCAAAGATTGAGATATTTGACTCATGGGATGATGTGCTTTCCCCAAAAATCCTCTGCAAGTGAGAATGACACCAAAAATATTATTGCCCTTTTTCACACATTTTAGTGATGAAAAGATACTTTTTGTCACCTCCATCAACTCTCTAGATAGAGAGAAAGAAGAATCCACCCAGGACAAGATAGGCATAGGAATAGGAAGACCCTCAATGAATTTGATGAACTTCTCCACCTTCAACCCTTTCTCTTTATCAATATGCTCAATAATTAGGAAAGCTAATCCCTGATGTGTGGGATCCAGACCTATGCCACATTGCACATTAATCATGGATTTCTGCATGGACTAAAAGAGGAACATGGGCACGTTCATATGTTTCTCCCTACAAATATGACTAAAAAATAGCACATGATAGCTATGAACATCATTATAAGTATCAAGAGTAAAATAATCCATTATAACATAAATAAATCTATCACAAGGGGGGTAAGGGACTTAGACCTAAACCCATTTTTCTCCCTCGAAAGATACTCGTCCTCATCCAGGAAACAATTAATCTCATGGAGGAGAGAATGATTTTCTTGTAACTAACAACATCATTAGTATCCTTAATTTTTAATTCAATTATTAAAAATAAATTATATAAATACTTGTTACTATAACATGTAATATAATTATGTATTATGACCTAGAATCAAAGTAAGAATACCACTTATACATATTACATAAAAATGATTCTTTAAATTGCTTATAAATGTATTTTTAATGGTACACATTCTTTTATAGGTATAGAAGAATTTTACTAAATAAATTCAAAAAAATAAAAAAAATAGAAATAATGAAAGTGTTATACATGGTATTTTTAGAGTTTGCATTGTTAAAAACAAGTTTAATATAATTGATATAACTTGCCTACTATGATCCATATCAAATTTTAGTCCAATTTAATTTATAAATTTTATTTATTGTTATATTTTTTATTAATATTTTAAAGGTGTTTACTTTGGCATCCTTGAAATGGCTCATAAATTACGTCTGAATAATATTTCTATTATCATGGTATATTTATTTGTCTATGACCATCACAAGAGTAACTCATATAGAAGCATGTTAAATATGGTGTACCAAATCTGAGGTTTGATATATGAGCATTGAAATATATGTTATTAAATTCACTTAATGCCATAGTCAACCTTTTTATTTTGTATTCATTTTATACCCCTTTGGGACATTGTACACCTTATAGAGGTAAGTTTAATGTAACATAACAATAATAGAAATTAAGGTAAATTATTATTATTATTAATTGGTTGGAGGAAGGGGTTTTGAAAGGGTTCTCAAAACTTTTACAAAATTAGAAAGCCCTCGAATAGGGACAACATTAAAAACAAAGGACAAAAAAAACAAGGATCCCACCTAAGGGGCCCTCAATGAAAATTGTTGCACAAAAGGACAAGGAAGCAAAGGGTATTGGGACCCGCATAAGAGGCACCAAAGTGACGAATTCTAGGACAAAAAAAAAATTCAAAAAGATAGTTCTCGCCTAAGCAAGGGAATCTCACTCAAATAAGAAATTATTATTTTTTTTTAATTTCCCCCTCCCCAAGGGGGTCTCCCCAAACTTTTTAATGAATCTTTTACAAGAATTTATCTCTATAAAGTGTCTTGATTTTGGTGTTTGTTTTTATTGTAATTCTTGAGAGTACCTATTCCTACAAATCAATGATACATCAATAGTACCATATTCAAAATATCAACTATTTTTAACTACTTGTTATATTTACAACTATAAAACATGATTACACATATAAAATCAAGAATGATCAAACTCATGAATTGCAGGCATTCAAAGAGATTATTATGCTTCTAATCATAACAAATAATAATCATAATCATAACAACATATTTTAGACATTATAATCAAGAATGATCAAACTCATCAAAAATAGGCGTTCAAATAGATTATTGTACTTCTAATCATAACAATATCAATATTAAGCAAATCATATACACCATTATAAGACATACACATAGACACAGGTAGAAGATCTCTGACCTCGAGCTCCTTCCTTATAAGACCTCCATGTGTTTTCCTCATTACTCCTTTTATCTCTTGCTTGACTCATTCCTCCCACTTCCTCCTAAGCTTACCTACAATCTCCTAATCTAATGTGTGCTTGCCTAATTCCCCTTCGTTCTCCCTATATGTATATTTATATACATATATATACATAAATATAGATCTTTGATGTGCTTTCCATTCAAAAGTCATGATAGGAAGATATAAAATGAAGGATCTAAGAGTATAATAAATTACCCTTATGAAGACTAAATTGCCCACCCCTTGGCTCAATTTTTTTCTTCTTCTAGAACCTAGCTCAATTTTTCTTCTTCTAGCTTCATTTTTCTTCTTCCAAAAGTCCCCTCACTTAATTTATTTTTATTTCTTTTTATCATTTTGTAACAAAAAAATGATTAATTAATTACCATCTAGGTACTAAGGACAATTAGGTTAATTTAAAACAATAATCAATGTCAATTATTGATATTATCCTATTTTTTTATAAATATTTTGCAAGAAATTATATTTATCAAACATCTTGATTTTGGTGGTGGATTTTCCCATCATTCTTGAGAGTACCTATTCCTACAAATCAATGATACGTCAACAATACCATATTTAAAACATTAACTATTTTTAACTGTTCGTTATATTTGCAACTACAAAACATGATTAAACATACAAAATATATATCAATGATGAGACCTGTCAAGGGAGGGTTATGATATTCATTATTAGGGCCACATGGCAAAGATCTAGTATTCCTACAAGTGTGAGATTCTTATAATTTAGTAGACCCATGATGGTATTCAAAGTATTTAGTAATCTCTCCTACAACCACAAGAAAATCATTTAGTCAGTCCCATTGAAACTCAAAATTTATTTCAAAAATTCAATCCTACAAAAGCACCACTAGAAGGCAAAAGTACAATCAAGTGGTCAAAGTTCCACAAGATAGTATAAGTGCTATTAAAATGGAAACAACACTACATAATAGCAAAAGTACCCTTACTACATAATATTTCCATTATCAACTTAAAGAATTGTTGCAGTAGCACCATCGACATGTGAAGGTGATACCCTTTCCTTCATACACATATTTTGAGGTAGAATTGAAAACCAAGGCTTAATTTTAAATTGCCTACTTCAGCTTAACCTCTTCTTCCTACTATCTATGGTCTCAATTGGTCTACATAGTACAAGGGTGTCCCTTATTGATCCATCAAAGTCTAAGTTGATACCACATATATAGAGCCTTTTATTTGTGGTTGTTAATGATAAATAATTTTGTGTTTACCCTCCTAGTCATTTTACACTATCCCACCTTGTTTGAATTCTACTACTTAATAATATATTATCATTGCACAAGTGTGTATCATGGTCAAGTCAAGTTTCCTCTATTAAACTTGATTTTCTCTCCAAAATTGGTGGAGGTACACTAGGACATGACAATATCTAATGCTATCAAAAAAAGAAAATTTAACATCACTTATAATCAACAAATCAAAAGCATCAATCATATTGCACCATAAACTTAAGCAACATCAAATCTATCTCTCTCAAAATTAAGATATGAAAGCAACTTTTTGATGTATTCACAATCTAATAAATATATAGAAAAGTTACAAATGTAAACATCCAATTTTGAGCATATCATCAAGTCTTTTAAACATACTAATATTTATATCACTTAACCAATCAAACATCCTAATCAAATAAAGCATTTAAATTTTATTACTCGAAAGTAGAAGAATGATGATGACCAAAGCTATAACATCAATGCTTTTGCCAAATCTTACATTTTATTATTTTTGCCCTAATCCAATGGTCATTTTGGCACTACCATCTGTATCCTTTATCTTTAACACTGCTAGTGTTCCCTGTAAAAAAAAGACAGGCAGTTGACAACCACCAACTACCTATCAATTCTAAATTCAATCATGCCAATCTAATCCATCACTTCACCATGATTGGTAATCACAATCTTGGATCATACCCATCTTATCTTCCATCAAGTCAAGCTTTTCTAAACTTTGCCTTCAATCAACCCCATCTAAGCCAAGACATGCAGCTGCTATGCTACCTCTCCGATTAATCCTCACAAATTCTCCTAGAATCCTCTATGGGAACGATGGTTTCCTGTAAAACCGGCTCTTAAAGGATCCCAATCGATCAGTACTAAAGTAACGAAGCACTGTCAAATTGGTAAATGACTTTCTAACATAGCCAAGCCCTGTCAAATTCAGTACATGAGCTATTCTGTGCGACAAACAAGAGGCCTTCTTCAGTCGGTGATCTCTCCTCAAATCCACAAGATCTAGTCATGACAAAATACATAATGTCTGTTTTCCAGTCCAGTCTTTTCTTAATTATAAATGATGGGTGCGGTGGAAGCTTCAATTACATGTTACCATGAATTTTTATCTATTCTGGTCCAAAGTCAATGGCGGAATGGAACCTTCTGTTCGCGCGTTCGCAAAGAAAACGAGGGGAGCTCCTCCGGCGGAGAGCTACGCAAAATACATAGAATTCCTGTGCGGCCCAAACAGTTCTCATCAGGCCTGGAATTTGATTTTGATTTAAATGTTTTGAATGCCAGTAAATTATACAAACGTTGTTTAACATTTGAAAAACTAATTACAGGTATTATTTAAGTATTACAATGCAACAATATAGATGGCATCACTACTTCTTTTTTTAATACCTGTTATAGTTATCATAAACATTTTATCTAATAATTTCTTAATTTTATAAATAAAATACTTTTAAAAGATAAAATATTTATTAAACAAAAAATATATATTTTGAAAAGCAAAAACATATTAAACGTCAAATTCAAACATCGACTGGACATAAATTATTTAGTTAAAAACATATTATATATATAAGATTTATATATGTTTATAATAAGGCTTCATCTGCATTGATATAATTATTAGTAAATTCTTATCACTTTCCAAATACCTTCAAATCTTAAATAAGATTTCTATATTTTAAAAACATTAAAAGTCATGGGAATGTAATATGATTTCTATATTTAAATAACATTAAAAGTCATGGGAATGTAAAATAACTGGTTAGCATAGAAGCTTCTATTACATATTTTTATAAGAATTTTTTGATTGATAGGAAGAAGTTTTGGAAGAACCTTTTCTAATTTTTAAGTTAAAAAGGGAAAGCCCAGGCAAGGATTTTGCAGGGAGACAATAAATAAGGAAACTAAAAAGAGAGACAAGACTGACTCAGCAATTTTAGAACACAAGAAAAGACTGAAGAAAAAAGAAAACCATGGAATCAACACAAACCGCCATATGAAATTGAGGATCCAAATCACCGTGCATTGTCATCTTCGAAAGAACATCTTCTCACACTCCATTTGGAAGATCGAACTTCTAAGTGTCGGATATTTTGAAATCCCAGTTGTCAAACTTCCCGTGAACAGTCGTGACAAGAATCATGCTCCGGCCACTCAGGCCACGGTGGCACCATCTCACGATGACTACACTTTATTATTGATTTGAAACATTATGATGGAGGCAAAAGTCTAGGATTTCACTGGGGAAATCACTATCCTAAACTCGGAGGCCTGACTGGTTCAAGCTTAGGTTCACCATCAGATCAGTAATAGCAAGAGACCAGGCTGGTGAAGAGTCTGAAAATCCTTTTTGATTTGTTTCTAGCAATAGCAAGAGACCATGCTGGTGGAGAGGAATCCTTGACAAAGGTGAGGTATTCAGCGAATCCCCTTCGACAATGAGATTGAGGAACTGTCTATTGGCAGCCAAGGTGAGACCCAGAACAAAGCTCGGGCTTCAGCAAAGTTGTTAGAATAGACACCAATTACCTCGACGAAGGTAAGAAGAATTCTTAATGAGACCTTCAGCACCAGCTTTACCAAGGTTGCCTTTAGCATCTTTGTAAGTTAAGTTTAAACCAACCTGAAAAAAATTGAGTTTGAAGCAACCAAAAAACGGAACCACAATGCTTCGAAAGAACATCTTCTCACAATCCATTTGGAAGATCGAGCTTCTAAGTGTCAGAGATTTTGAAATCCCAGTTGTCAAACTTCCCATGAACAGTCATGACAGGAATCATGCTCCGACCAGTCAGGCCACGGTGGCACCATCTCACGATGACTACACTTTGTTGAAACCAATTATTGATTTGAAACATTATGATGGAGGCAAAAGTCTAGGATTTCACTCGGGAAATCACTATCCTAAACTCGGAGGCTTGACTGGTTCAAGCTTAGGTTCACCATCAGATCAGCAATATCAAGAGACCAGGCTGGTGAAGAGTCTGAAAATCCTTTTTGATTTGTTGTTAAGAAAAGGAAGGGGCCACACCGGGGGGGAGGAAACCACCAAAAAATGGGGGGAATTAGGGGTTCCCCCCCCAAGGAGGAGAAAAAAAGTCTAATCGCGGGCGAGAGGAGAGAAAGAAAAAACCCCGCGCCCCCCAGAGGTGTGTATAAAAAAAAAAAAAACCACAAAAGAAAAAAAAAAAAAAAAAAAAAAAAACCCCCCCCCCCCCCCCCCCACCCCCCCCAAAAAAAAAAAAAAAAACCTTCCGCAAAAAAGGAACCAACTTTAACGACAAGAGGATCTATCAACTTTGGAGGTTTAAAGCTTTAAAGGTCCAAACAAAAAAAATTAAACGAAGAAATGAGACGGCCTTCTGTACCATGACCTCGGCTTTGAAGACAAGGCAATATTTAAATAGTTTTATTCCTTTCATGAACTAAACTTATCCACAAAAGAAGCTTCTATTACATTTATCGGTTTTGGTCCAAGTGGAAGTGGAAGGAGGCGTGCCGTGGGATGAAACGTGCCCTTGAAGTCAAGCTCCACTATAATTAAACATCTATACACGCCCCACGAAAACTATTTTATGGTCAGAATTCCTTAATATATACATCTGTTGAGCTGGTTTTTGTCATGTATCCAGTCAGCTTTTATCTTTTTTTTTAAGAGAGCTTTGATTACTAAAAAATTATTCTTGAAAGCTTTGCTATTGCTAAATTTACCAATGACAATGAAAGGAGCGTTTCGAAGCTTTTACTTTATATATTATAATACGCATAATTAAATATTAAATCATTGATTATACGTATAGTGATAATAACATGGACGTCAATACATCTTATTTAGACTTCTCCTAATTAATAAATCTTCCCTATCAACTTGTGGACTTTTGAATATATAATATTTTTCAATCCATTGTTTGATCGAACATCATTGGAGCTGATTTTATCATATAAATTATTTTTTAATCATCATACATTTAACATAACATATATAAAAACAGAATTTTTAAAATATTATTTCAACAAAAATAAAAAAGATATAGAATATGGTCCGTAAGATGGTGGTCAAATTAATACACATATATAATTTTATAGTAAATGATCATTAATCAATCAAATATATATTGTTTTCGAAATAAATTAGATGTGGATTTTTATTAAAGTTATATCTTTAAAAATAAAAAATAAAAAATATTATATTTGTTGGTAGTTGAACTAAATATTTTTAAATTTACTTTTTCATTAATAATATTTTTTATTTCTTTATCCATGTGTTGTAGGTGTTGTAGGTGAGTTGGAAAGGGTAGGGCAATCCTCAAAAGGAGGTACATGGTTCAAGTCTCCACTATACCAAACCCACATTGGGTACCCAAAATCCATTTGATAAAGATGTTGGGGTCAGAGTCCGTATATTATTTCTTTTTCTTTTAAACATGTTCTTCATCTTTTTCAAATTGATGTGTTTCCATTATAAGCTCCTTTGCATCATTTTATAAATAAATTAAATCTTGGCTTGTCATCTATAGTTTATATTTCACATTATGATTAACAAAATTATTTGAAACTTAATTTAATTTCCTTCTGTATAGGCATAGACATATTTTATTTCACATTATTTAATTTAGTTTCCTTCTATATAGGCATAGGCATGTTCACATATTCAAGAGTTTACCTCCAATAACAATTAATGGACATCAATAATAATGATATTTTAATCCAATCTCTTCATATGTTTATATAGATAGTGTTAATGGTAATTTATGAATACCTATCAATTGAAATATATTAGAATTATTTCTTATTTGTAATTTTGATTCCTCTAAGGAGTGTGCTAGTCTTTGCATAATTTGTTAGTTGAAGTATCTTATGATTATGAGTATGTGAAGATAATTTTTCATTCATTATTTTTAAAAATACCACCTCCATTAGCTTTTCTTAGATTTTCTTTGGAAGCATCATCAAAATTAATTTTGATAAACCCAATTTCCTAAAATTCTCATTCTATTAGATATTGAAACTTATCCTTTGTGTTAACTCCACTATCATTGATAACCCTAAGAGAATAACCCTTTTTCTACAACACTTCCCATGATGAGCACCATATATATATATATATATATATATATATTGCAAGAGAGAAAATAACATGGTTTGAAATTCAAGCATGATTATGAGGGGCACTAAAATTCCTTGACCTTTAGAACTTTACAATCTAGACATGCCCCAATCAATAATTATAATTAAATAAAAATATAAATCTTGAATGAAGTATCTAGCCAAAAAATTTATATAATTCCACTCATTAACTAGCCATCTAATATATTTCTTGACCAATTGCAAACCATCTAATACTATATCTCATGTTGAAAATACTTTAGGTAGGTTTCATTCCTAAATAATTTCATTGCATCAAGATAACCTATATATATTTGAAGTAACATATTTCATGAATCTCTACATGATCTTTCAATAATCTCTAACCAAGTTTTGCCCCCAAGCCAAACTCACTAGTATGCAATTTCATAAGCATATCCCTACAAAAACAATTGTTTACAAACCCTATCCCACTTACAAGGTAGAAATGTAAATTTTTTCCTTGCATTCATTCTAAATAAAATCTTTTCCAATTTTATGAAATTCATATGCTACACCTATTAGCAATCTTGAAACTAACATCGTATATATAGGTATGGATTGCAATGTAGTCTTTCTGAGTTGTATCCTTCTAAAATGGTTAAGAAATTACCTTAACAACCAACTAAACAAGATTTTATTCTATCCAAATTTAAGTTCTAAATTTTATTCTTATTTTTTTAAGAGACAAAGAAATACCCAAATATGTTAAAGAATTTTTTTTAATTTTTGTTACTAAATTATCTATAGTAAATCTAAGGTAGTGTTAATAAAAATGGTCATGGAATTTATAGTATTAACAAATTATCTAATACTTATCATAATATGATAATAATGATTTAAGATCCATGCCCTCATTGACTAAGGGATGACCCAAAATAAAAATATGATCAACAATTTAAAGAGAATATTTTAAAGGAGCATTTGTTGTATCCAAAATACCTTTGATTTTTCCTTATATTTTAGGCTTTATAAGGCTCTTCCTAACGTGTCCCCATGAATAATAAATAGATAAGTAGATATTAGATTACTTTAAAAGAATTCATTGATCAAAGTAGAATGTTTTGGAGTGTTATAACAACATATAATCCATTCACACCAACCTTGATCAAAATCAAACTTTCTATAATATCATGTCAAAAAATTTAACAAACCCTATCATATGGTTAATTCATATCTAGTAGCATTGATCTCACTTTGTGTATCTTTCCTTTTCAAATCATCTTCACATATAGCCATCATACAATTCTTAAATAATTCCTAAAAAAATTAAAATAAAATTATAAGAAATCCATAAGGCTTAGATGCTTTCTCTCACTCAAAAGAAAATATTTTATCATGTATCTCCTTCATAGATTTATTATTAATCAATATTTTATTTTATTTTTATGTCATAATTGATGTGACATTTTATGAAAACTTACCTTGAACCTCCTTATCTTGGCCAACATCTAACAAAATATCTTTTCTTTCTTCCAAATATCTTCTTCTTGCTCAACATTTCTTCTATTTTGAAGTTGAAATATTTTGATACAATGAAAACAAAAATTCATTGTGGTTGTAGGATTAAACTTTTGATATTTGTATCTCCTTTCTTGGGCCACCATTCCGTAGATTTTTAGAACCAACTTCACTCACCCTTTTTCAATACATTGTGATAGTTTGAAAGTAATTATTTTTATCACACATAAATATCTTGGTTCATTCCATTGATGTCTACTACATATTGTAAAATTTAGGGTTGGAATTCAATTTTTTATTTTTCTTAAATATGTTACCAAAATATATGGCATCCATATATATTCATTTGCCCTTTTAGATATTTCATATTTTAAATAGACCTGTTTATATATAATTCTTCAATATTTTGCTTCATCCCACCATAATAGAACCATATAGAATAAATAAAGGTCTTGGAGCCACATAGACTAGAATCAAAATGGCTTTGAATGATGATTATTGAGTAAAATACATCTCAAGATAATGGATTTGTGATCTAATCCCACTTGCAATAAAATATTCAAAGTGATTGCATACTCCATTTTAAACTACGTGTTACATAACAAAATATTCAATCTTTCTACCATATAAGTTTTGCCCAATCTTATGTATATTGAATGCCTAAGGAAATAGCTTCCCAAAGGCCATATGAGGTAAAAAATAAGATAAAATCTTACATGGATTTAGACCACATCTAAGAGTATTGCCCTTCATTACTAAAGGAGATATAATTGTTTTGAAGTCCCTTAGCCTCCTAGCCCTCAAACTCCAAAGAATATATAGATCATAATTATGAAGAATCTTTTTTTTTTAAATAAGCCATATTTTTAATCAACACCTTTCATGAAAAGTAATTATTGTAGGAGCATATATATATATATATATATATATATATATATATATATATATATATATTTGATATTTCCCTATTTCCTCCAAAAATAGACCAACAACCCAATAATTTTTTGCAGCATTTGACCAATATTGATCCTTCAAGGGGAAAAATAGACCAACAACCCAATAATTTTTTGCTTCTAGCATTTGTCCCATATTGTTGTAATACCTTCCAAAAGTCCTATAGAAAAAACTCTTAAACAATTCTCATCCTCCAAACGTTTTTAAATGTATCCTTACATCTGTCATTAAATCTTGATTCTTGTATTAAAATAACCATTGGACTACCTATTAATTCCTAATAATTATTTTGGAAGGTCTTATTTATGCCTATAATATTCTATGATACATTTTTATACTCACCCTTTAATTTTTATTTGTAGGCCTAAGTAACTTTTTGTTCACATTTTTATATTTATTTTATTTCCCAAGTCAATATCATTTTGAATTTCCTTTTCTTGACTTTTCCTTTTCTATTTCTAATTTGTTTTGTTTTTTTTAAAACATATTTTTATATTAAAATGACACCTAACTCCTAAAAAGCAATGTCACCCTATTTCGACCAAAGACTTTGCCGTCTTGTTCATTAACTTATATGACATTAATTTGATATATACATCTTAGAAAGATAGGTCTGGAAATGAATGGGCCCGCTCTTTCGTGAATCCTGCTGAATCTAAAGCGCTTAGCCACTTTAATAATTGTTTCACAGGCGGTGTAATATTCGTTAGCGTTTTTTAAAAGTTTTAAATATTTTTGTTGAGGTCGATGTTCACATGGGAACTTTCATGGAAAAAAAATGGTCCGGTTTAATTTCATGTGATGTAAAAATCATACGTTACTTGCTTGTCTCGCACTTGATTATTATTTGACTCGTCTTAATTTAAAATACTATGCACTAGCAGTTTAATAAAGGTAAGACACAAATGACATTTCAAACAAATTATTTAATTCTTGTTTGAGATGTTCAATTTAAAAACACGAAACAAGAAGGCACATGGAAACAAGACAGAAGGTTCAAATATTTCAAAACAATACAAAGCAATCCAAAAAACCAAACGACCTAAAACTTGAAGTCAACTGCCCATTGAATAACCCGCTCACATGAAATAGGACAACTAATGGAAACAGGACAGAAGGTTCAAATATTTCAAAACAATACAAAGCAATCCAAAAAACCAAACGACCTAAAACTTGAAGTCAACTGCCCATTGAATAACCCGCTCACATGAAATAGGACAACTAATGGAAACAGGACAGAAGGTTCAAATATTTCAAAACAATACAAAGCAATCCAAAAAAACCAAACGACCTAAAACTTGAAGTCAACTGCCCATTGAATAACCCGCTCACATGAAATAGGACAACTAATGAATTTTGAAAAATAATCATATGTTGGAAGTAAATATTCAAGAGGCAATAATACAATGAAAATGGGAATACTCAAGAGGCAATAATACAATGAAAATGGGAATGAGAAGAAGGAAGGAATATCTTGTGAAGAAAATGTATGGCCTTTATTTAATTTCCCCATTTCGAAGGAACTCACAACCGTGTCCTATGTGTGTGTAATATGCCCGCTAGAGACAAGTCTGGGAAAATACCAGGCAATAATCTTGTAAAGAAAATCTATACAGGTAGACGCCCAACGGGATCCATAAATTAACGCTGAAAGGAAAGATGCCTAGCGATGAGAGAAGCAATTAAAAGGCTGAAATAAAGATAGGTGGAAAAGTAGGGTGATCGACACAGAAGAAGGCAGTAGTCTTTTCTACGCACCAATGGCGTTTCTGGACAAGCCATTGACAATTCTTCTCAACATGCTGAAGCTGCCATTCCGCTGCATACAGCCGTGCAGTGAGGAGACCACTCAGCTGCACACAGCAGTCGAGAAAGGAAACCTTCGCGAGGTGCGTCTATTTCTCAATTCACCATCGACGAATTGGTGGTCTAACGAGAAAAAGCGTTTGATGATGAAGATGGACAGGAATGGGATGTGCCCCGTTCATATAGCGGCCATGGAGGGCCGTCACTACATACTGAAGGAGTTTGTCCAAGCAATGCCCAATTGCATCAACATTCGTAGTAGAGACTATAAAACAGCTGTACATTTTGCTGTCGAATATGGTCAACTTGAGGCGGTAAAGGTACTCCTCTCTGACAAAAACTCTAAAATTGGCAAAAAATTGGTGAGCCATGACTACGACGATGACGGGAATACAGCCTTACATTTGGCAGCCATTCATGAAGTGGAACCCCAGGTTGGTTAACGTTTTTAATTTGGATTTATCTGGTTGTTTCTCTAAATTGTGTGGTTTTAAAATTATTATAACTATTGAATTTTTATATCTGAATTTGATCAATGTAGATTGTGCTGGAGCTGTTGAAATGGCCTGGGATCAACGTGAATGCGCTAAACAAAGAAGGCCTGACTGCTCTCGACATCGCGGCTTATTCTTCAACAGTATCAGCTCAACGCGACAGGCGTACCAGATCTGCAAAGATTAGAAGAAGTCTTGAAGGAGTCGGAGGTCGTGGGAGGTATTCACGACAGTCCGAAGGAAATGAGAGAAAACTCGTAGATGTGGACGCGATGATGGCATGTGTGATTGCGACCATCACATTTGCGGCCATCTTTCAAATCCCCGGCGGAATTGAGAATGACAAAGGTAGTGCCATGTATGGGGGTGCCAAGTCCGCAATTCTTCCTTCCTTTCGAGCGTTTTTAACGTTAAATACGTCTGCCCTGTTTACTTCCCTTACAGTGATGATCATGTGGTTGCTTCGTGAACGATTGCCAGAAGAGCTTCTCTATGATAATTTATCCAGAGTGTCCGACCTGTCGGCAATATGCTTGGGAGTTTCAATCGTCTGTACGGGCCTCGCATACCTGAGTGCATTCGTCGTGATCGTACCTCCAGACGATAAGATGTCCTTATCTGAAAAAGAGTACAACATATTAAAATATCTTTCTATTAGCATAGTCGGGGCAGCAGGCTTTGCACCAATCATAGCATGGACTGGTTTTTTCATGATGGTGGTTCACAAATTTTCTAATTGTGTGTTCACCAGGAAACCATATCCACGCCTGTTTCCAATCTCGGTCTTGTGCACTTGGGTCGCTGTATCAGTGCTCGTCGGTATGGGCGCAATTCTCTTTTTCCGTGTGTTTTATCATGGCATTATTTAATGTTAGAGTTTAGAAGAAGAAGAGGTATTAGAGGATTATTGTTTTGGACAGTTAATGCAATTGATCATAACGTGTTTTATGGTTGGCAATATATTTTATTTTTTCATCTTCTATATAAATAATTTTATTTAAAATATTGATTACAGTTTTTAATAATATTTTTATTATATATATATGAAAGCACGAGATTCCGGGCAAAGGAAACACTAATCATGCAATGTAAGACGAAATGTAACGCTTTAACCTTATGCACAAAAACAGAGAAAAGAGACAAT